>UYJD01000011.1:679496-707592 GCA_900618795.1 Cyanodermella asteris
CCCTGACGTCTGATCGGTCTTTCCTTTGTCCGTGACACAAAGTACCACTTGTACTTTGTGAAGTACCTTGTGAACTACCGTGTGAACTACCTTGTGAAGTAGGTTGACAAGTAGCCATCTGTGCACATCAGCAGATACCCTTGCACGTACTTGAACAGACACCGTCTGAAGCAGTTTGACAAGTAACTCGACTGTATACATCAGTAGCCACTCTTGCACATATGTGGATAGACGCTGTCCTACCTAACGTAGATGGGCGAGTAGCTGGCTGTATACATCAGCGGCTTCCTCTCGGCGCTGTCTGTGCAAACACTGTCTTGAATAGGCAAGTCTGCGATTAGCTGGTCGCCCGTCAGGCGGTACCGTGCCACGTACACGCGCGAATACCAGATTCTCTACAAATGCACAATGCCAGTGAACGAGCGCAAACTGATAAGAAACTTTTTGAATTCATTATGGGCCATATGGGCCTCAAAGTCTAGCCATTCGTTCTTTTCGAAGCAAATGTAAATGCCAACAAAATGAAAGCTTCGTCTAACCTCCCAGTCATTGCCATGCCGCACAACCCATTTTCATAGTCCCAAACGCCCTTAACTCCGAGCACTTTGATCATGACCAACGCAGCCTTTCCAACCCTCTATGATCGTCACTGTGTTTCGCAACTTGCCTGGCCAGGAAAGCTCCGCCAGTGCATTCATCACTTTTTCTCCTCTCCATCATCCTCATCATCCGTGTCCTTCGGATGAGGCGTTCCCTTAGGAGAGTTCAACCATTCTATGTGACGGAGTCTTCTCCGCGCCAAGGATGCTTTAATCATAGCCTTAGTTGGCTTCCTCTTCTTAGCGGACTTAAACTTCAATGGTGTGTTGTCTTCGGTGTCGGTGTTGGCGACGCTGGGAGTGGCGCTGGCGTTGGTGCTGGGAGCGGCAGAGCTGGCGGCGGTGCTCGGACCACGACTCGAATCTTCAAAGCGGGCATTGTCAATCGCAAGGTGACCCTTGTGCGTAACACGACCATCAGCGACATGCCATTGCTCAGGACAGAGTGCGCCGACAAATTCTTCGTTGTGAGAAATCATCACGACACCGCCCTTAAACTCGCGAATAGCGACCGCTAAGCCTCCGAGTGAGTCACGATCCAAGAAATTGGTCGGCTCGTCAAGAACAAGCAAGTGGGGATTGTTCCACATGGCGCCAGCGAGGACAACCTTGACCTTTTGACCACCAGAGAGCCCAGAGATCTGACCGTGATTGGCAATCTCACTGTCCAATCCGAGATCTTCAAAATGCTGTGAAATTATTTTCGGAGAAAGCTCTCTGAATCCTAAGCCTTCACGGGACGCTTCGTGGTCGTCAAACTCCTGGACCATCTTGGAGAATCCGAGCTCGGTCAGGGTCTCGCGCGTTACCATAGTGTTGTTCTTCGGGAGCATGTTCTGCCACTTGACCTCGTATTGGAATGTCTTCTTGTACTTTTGTCGACCAATCAGAGCCTCAACCCGACGAGGGCCGAGACCGGGGAGGTCAACGTACTTCTCCATTTGTGCCTTCTCTTCATCTGTGAGGATACGAGTCTGCTTCATGTGAACTTCACGATCGTCGCCATGTTCATATCGCCACTGCAGGTACTGGTTGGGAGTCTTCTCAAGATGCATTTCGACGTGCTCGAGAGCGTGCTGTTTGATATACCCAATTCGCAAGTTCGGGTGCTTTTCGACACGGCCCTGCTGTGGCTTGGCTTCGCCGGTCAATAGCTTGATCATCGTAGACTTTCCAGCACCGTTGGCACCGATGATAGCGACACGGGAAGAGAGAGACAAAACGCAGGACACATCTGAAAGCGACGGCTTTGAGGCGCCAGGATATGTGAAGCTGACGCCAGCCATGCGAATGACGGCGCGAGTGTTGGACTTGACGCCACTGAGAATGCCTGGAGGGGGAAACTTGAACTTCACCATGCTGTCGGAAAGTGTGTAATAACTCTTTGCCTCGGGCTTGACCTTGACGAAAGCAGCGAGATTTCCTCGGTAACAGACAAGCTTCTTGCCTTCATAGTGGTAGATGTCAGTGCAGACTTCATCGAGGAAGCCGGAGTCGTGACTGACGATCAGACTGGTGATCTCGGTGTGGCTCTTCAAGTATTCCTGAAGCCACTTGACGTTGGCGACATCCAAGTGATTGGTAGGCTCGTCCAGCAAGAGAACATCAGCGTTCAGGAGCATGGATCGCGCAAGGGCGAGCTTCATCTTCCAACCTCCCGAGAGACTGCCGACCTTGTGTGATTGTCTACCGTCCGGGCCAGCAGTGAATCCGACCTCAGCCAAGGTAGCTGAGATTTTCTCTCTTCCAGCAACAGCGATCTCAGGGTCCTTCAAGCAAAATTCCAAAATGCTGATATCGGCATCCTCGCCTTGGTTGTGCTCCACGAAGCAAGTCTTGACCTCCTCGGGTGGTGGGAAACCTTCGAGCTTGCCGTTGGCGATACTTCGCATGAGCGTCGACTTTCCGGCCCCGTTTCTTCCGCAAAGACCGTAACGATGGCCCTTGACAAGTCGCAAGTTTGTATGCGACAAAAGCAACATGCCTCCGTAACCCAGCGAGAAGTTTGCGTTGACGATCTCGACCTCTCCGTCAAGAGGCTTGATCGGCTGGCCAAATCTGCGGTGGTCCTCCTCAGTAGCCCATTCAACCATGGCCTTGCTGACTGCATCAGCTTGCGACTGCTCAAGTAGTCCAACGAGGTATGGGCCAACGGCGCCATCGACGCGCTCGATAGCACGAGCACGAACGTCGTCGGCAACCATTTCCGAGATGAAGACTTTCGTAAGCGCAGGAACGTCCTTGTCACCAGGCACGAATGGAATGCTTCCCTGCTTTTGAAGCGCCTTCTCCAAAACCTTCTGAACAACCTCTGGAGTGATGTGAGCAATCGCTGCAGAAGTCTGAGCATCGGCATCAACACCCATGGCCTTTTCGATAACACCGAGCGAGCGCGTGGCGAGTTCTCGGACTTCAGGGAGTGATGCGCGGTCCACTACGCCCTTCACACCAGGTTTCAATCTTGGCAAGAATGTCCGCGCTTCGATGGGGTCGTGGACAAGCTTGGTAAGGTTCTCGACGACAACAACCGTCTGGCGTAAGACTTCTTGTGGGGTGCGGGGGTTGTTGAGAGCGCGCTCCAGCAGAGGGGTGAGCAGCGCAAGGACCGGCGATGTGACAATTGCGACGAAGGTAGTCTGAGAGAGGGCATGAATGGCCTTTTGCAATGTCTCGTCGGTAGGCTTCTCCATTGCCTTGATCAGCAGTGGTATCCTTGGGGCGACATCGTCGTTGGAAAGAAGTGTAGTCAGCGAAGTCATGGTCTTGACAGCCTGTTTTGCGACCTCATTTTTGAGGTCGTGCATGCCACCTTCGATAATTGGTATGAGAGCCGCAAGCCTTCGGCCCATGGAATCTCGCAAGACATCCTTTGCCTGCTCCTTCTCTTTGGTTCCCATGCCCATCTTGGCCTTGTCGGCCATGCGGCCGATCAGCTCAATTGCACCAACTGTGCCTTGCCATTTTCCGGTGACCTTTCCCAAATACTTCATAAGTGCTGGTAGAAGACCATTAACCAGAGCGGCTACTCTGAGGTTGTTGAAGAGAGCATCGAGAGCGTACTGAGCAGATTCTCGGACGGCAGCGCCCTTGTCTGCAAGCAGGTCCAGAGCGATAGCAACATAACCGCCATCCTGGATCATGAAGACAACTTCAGTGACATGTTGTTTTGGGGGCATGCGTTCGAACAAGGCACCCAGGAGGTTCATGGCGCTCTCCCTCTTTGCGCCGTCCTTTTTGTTTGTGGCAGACTTGCGAACTTCTTCGAGAATGCCATAGCCATGGAGTCCGCGAAAGCCGACGGAGTTGTTGAGGGTAGTCGCAACTTGGTACGCAGCGTCGACAGACTCCTGCGATGATTTTGAAGTAAAGACATTGTTGACGAGGGATGCGATTTCGTCTGCGGCGGGCGCAGGACCGGCGCCATCGCTGATAGGGACAACCATCTTCGAGGCCTGCTGCGGGGACGTCGAGTGCGGCATTTGACGAAGAACGAGACGTCGGTACGGGCTGTCTCAAGTTCTCGGGAAAGCCGAAGAGCGTGCCGACCGTCGGGATGGCAGAAGGGTCCCCTCGAGAAGTGTGAGCGCAGGGTGATTGAAAAGAGGGACGATGACAGGAATAATAAAGGCTGGCAGGCAACGTGCTGGCAACTTTTTTTTATCGCGCGGCGGGCTCAACGTCAGGGAGTTGGTCAGCGGGGCCCGGCGACATTTGCAATTCGTCCGCCGCGCCACGCCGAATCTGCGGCGCTACCACAGTCCCAGTGAAAACATGTGCGACTTGTGGCGTAGGGCTGCCCATCTTCCCCTCCTGACGGACGGCCCCGGGGGCGGCAATTAGTGGGATTAGTTGACAGGTGAGCCCGTGCGTTCTGTAAGACAGCTACGAACCACCAGGACGTTCCCGCTGTCGCTGCAGCTTCAGCTGGCCAGGGCCCCTAGTCTCACTAAGTTACACCCGAAGCACCCACTACGAAGGCTCACTCGGCCCTACATGCAACTGCCAAGTCAACTGAACGCACAATCACGTGACTATTCTTGCAATTGAAAATATTTGAAGTTGGTACTTACTACCGGCACACAGTTGAACTTACAATTTGTCGGACATCTGACAGTCGAAGCTTTCACGGAAGACTGATTGGGTGTTTCAATTCTGTTGAATTACTTATGCTCTACCTGTGTACACTATAACGACGCACAGTTTGGGCGGCATATTTTGACAGTTACTCAAATTGTCATTCATGACATCTTGATTCACAAATTCTTTGGGCCATCTGACAGCCGGTTGGGTTTGCACTCCAGCTCTGTTATACGGACCGTCTTGCAAGACACAGCAAGGCAATACGTCACGTGCTCCTGGATTCTTTCACATCTACCTCACCATGGCTGACCAGCATCCTTCTTCTCCGCCTCGTAAGAAGCCTAGGCTAGAATCAGACAACACCGACGCAACAGTCACACCTCCCAAGATGAACACCAAAGAAGAGGACGTTGGCATCGCCGCGTACGTCAATCCGGGTCTGCCTGGATTTGCTGCAATTTTCAAAAAGCGTTACACCGATTTCTTGGTCAATGAGATCTTGCCTACTGGCGATGTTGTTCATTTGCTGTCCACAAGGGCGCCCTCTTTCCAAAGAAACGAACCAGAGCAAGTCCAGCCAGCGCCGGAGCCTCAAGCGACCGAGACGCCGCAGTCAGCGCAACCTGAGCCTGATGTCAAAGCTGAAGCTCCGGTCGAGCCAGCAGGACAGGATAATACCACGAATGGTGAGAATGGTGAGAATGGTGCTGCTGAAGGCGGGCTGCAGCCCACAGATCCGGCTGCCACAGCTCAAGAAAGTGCGGTCGCAGCCTGGCAGCAATATTCAGATGCATCTGGAAACATGAAGCTCAACTCCGAGGAAGAAGCCACACTCACTGCCCTCATCACCCCAGAAGCAACACAAAAGCTGGTCACCCTCTTCAACAAAGTCGTCGCCAGCCCAAACAGAAAACCTCGCGAGCATGGCAGCATCGTTTGTGGCATCATGGACGACAAAGAGAAACGCACCAATCTGCATCAGGCCATTAGGAACATCTTCCGCAGCCGTCTCGAATCATACACCGAAGAGGATGGGTCATTTATCGTACAAGCAGCAGCGAACCAGCGGGTCGAGCGAGGTGGTCAGGGCAACCGGGGACGCGGAGGTGGCGCTCGGGGCAGAGGAGGCCGTGGTGGTGGCAATGCCCAGCGCAACAGCCGACCCAACTTCCAGGAGCTTGGTGGCGATTATCTGCATTTCACTCTGTACAAGGAGAACCGGGATACCATGGAGGCGATCGCATTCCTGGCTCGTGAGCTCCACATCAAACCCGCCCAGTTTCAGTTCGCCGGCACAAAAGACCGCCGTGGTGTGACAGTTCAGAAAGTGTCAGTCTTCCGCATCTTCGCCGACCGAGTCGCAGCAATCGGCAGGAAGGGACGTGGCTGGAAGATAGGCGACTTCGAGTACAAGCCCTATCCGCTGTCCCTTGGTGACTTGACCGGAAACGAATTTACTATCACCTTGCGCGATTGCCAGAACACGGAGAATGTTGCTTCTGCGATTGAGGGGCTCAAAAATGGGTTTATCAACTATTTCGGAATGCAGCGCTTCGGCACTTTCGCGACGAGGACCGATACGATTGGTGTTTTTCTGCTCAAGGGAGACTTTGAGAGAGCAGTCAATGCCATTTTGCAATACTCGAAGCAAAGCCTCGAAGCTGCACAGGACCCGGAGACTGCTGAAGCTACCCAAATCGGATCAGATGACCGAGACCGTGCACTCGCAATCCACCACTTTGAGGAAGGAAGATTTCGCGATGCACTGTCGACATTGCCTCGCAAGTTCAGTGCTGAGAATCAACTGATCCGTCATCTTAGCGGCAAGAACGGCGGTGATTTTTTCGGAGCCATCCAGAGTATTCAGCGCAACCTGCGACTCATGTATGTTCATGCGTACCAGAGCGTAATCTGGAACTTGGCTGCAACACATCGATGGACGGAGTATGGGAGCAAAGTGCTCGAGGGTGATTTGGTGAGCAAACATGGCTTTTGAAAGTCAAACATTTTCGCTGACAGATATAGGTTCTAGTCAATGATTTCAAGAGCGAGACCACCGCGGCAGCCGAACCCGCCGAAGAGATTGACGCCGATGGTGAGGTTGTCATTAAGCCCACCGCAGAGGATCGCGCCGTATCAGATGATGACCGTTTCGAGCGAGCGCGTGCCCTGACTGCCGAGGAGGCGTCAAGCGGCAAGTACACAATTTTTGATATTGTGCTGCCGACTCCAGGCTATGACATCCTGTATCCGTCACACATGGTCAAGTTCTATGAAGAGACAATGGCCAAGGACGAGTACGGCAATCTGAACCCTCATGACATGCGACGAAAGTGGAGAGAAATCAGCTTGAGCGGGAGCTACCGAAAGGTGCTGTCTCGGGTCGAGAATGTCGAGTTTGACATCAAGGAGTACAAGTAAGCGCACACTCGTCTCCGAAATGGGAACAATGCTAACGAAGAATAGGGATGAGAATGAGCAGTTCGTCGAGACGGACGCCGATAGATTATCCAAGATCAATCCTCGCGTTCGCCCTAACAACCGAGAGACCGAGACGAGCGAGGTCAAGGCAGGCGATGAAATGCAGACGGACGAGCCGGAGAAAGACGTCAAAACAGCCGTCGTACTCAAGTTCCAGCTTGGGTCTAGCCAGTATGCCACCATGGCGCTCAGAGAGCTGACGAAGGGCGGTCTTGAGACGTACAAGATGGATTTCAGCGGCGGCAGGTAGCATTGTCGGCGTGCTCTAGTCTGATTAGACGGAAACACAAGTGTCGATACACACATGGCATGCTGCTCCAAATTCAGTGAACTGCATACCGGGCTGACGAGTCAGTCAGAACGTCGGTGTGTGAGGTATCCGAGCTATAACTCACCAGAGGCATCTTGTAAAGATTCTTACTGACGCACTGGGGAGGAAATCTGCTCATAACCAACTCAAATACCGAGCAAGATCCATGAAACGGCCCTGAAGCGATGTTCGGTCCTAGTCGCTGGCAATGCCATGTGGCACCACACTGCGGTGGAATATCTGCATGGCCCTTACAAATCAAGACGGACACGATCCGTGCCAGCTCACCTCGACTAGAGTGGCTTCGCTGGGTGGACAGCATGCAGTCTAGATTGAGTCGATGAACGTAACAGGCCTAGCGATGGAGTGCGTGACCCTCGCTGAACCTGCCGAAGAATAGCGGTCGCCGACACTTCTTGGTGGTCTAAAGAGACGGGACGCTATTGGCCCGGAACCGACTCCGAGGTCTGAAATATACGGCGATTTCCCTGCAGGGTCGTGACCAACAGGCGACAGAGGCTCTGTCAGGGTGCAGCACGAAGACAAGAGTGCAAAGATCGTATAGAGGTACCCGACCAAACTCAATTGACGCTGAGAAGCACTCAATTGCTGAACTGCCGTTGTCGCCGGACGACACAGGGGGCGATATACCGGGCTCGGAAAGGATTCTGGAAGTGGATGCCTCTCAAACTGGCATGACGACAGGAAGATTTGTTTGGGTTCAGAGCACAGTGTTTTCATCGACATCACGTTGTATGTTTGGCTGTCGAATTCGTGGCTTTTCGTTGCGCACGTTCTGGTCCCAGTGTTCTGTTTTCTCCGGTTGGAGTTTACCATCATTGCCAGCACTTCTTAGCACTTCTTGGGCGTGCAAGCGATAGTCGGAGTTAAGATGGAGGGGCTGCTTCGACGTCACTGGCCACATGCACTCCCACTTCCGCTCCCGCGACGCCTTAAAACTTCTTTACCGTCGCCGCCTGCATCCTCCTTCCTCTTCCATTCTCACTCTCCCCGTTTTCAAAACTTCTTTCCTTCTTCCAGATACCCCAATTCAACCACTTCACCCATCAACTCCTTCCATTCCTCCCAATCAGTCAAGATGCCAGTCTCCGTCCCCAAGGCCGAGAAGCTCATCGACCTTCTATCCTTGAAGGGCAAGGTCGTCGTGGTCACCGGAGCTAGTGGCCCGCGAGGAATGGGCATTGAGGCTGCCCGCGGTGCCGCCGAGATGGGCGCCGACCTCGCCATCACCTACTCTTCCCGCCCCGACGGTGCCGAGAAGAACGTCCAGGAGCTCACAAAGGAATACGGCGTCAAGGTCAAGGCCTACAAGCTCAACATTGGCGACTACTCCTCCGTCGAGAGCACCGTCGGCGCCATCATCAAGGACTTTGGCAAGATCGACGGCTTCGTCGCCAACGCCGGCAAGACCGCCGACGCCGGCGTCATCGACGGCAGCGTCGAGGCCCTCAACGAGGTCATCCAGGTCGACCTGCTGGGAACCGCCTACTGCGCCAAGGTCGTCGGCAAGCACTTCAAGGAGCGCGGCACCGGCAGCTTCGTCATCACCAGCTCCATGTCCGGCCACATTGCCAACTACCCGCAGGAGCAGACCTCGTACAACGTCGCCAAGGCCGGTACCATCCACATGGCCAAGTCGCTCGCCAACGAGTGGCGCGACTTTGCCCGTGTCAACTCCATCTCGCCCGGTTACATCGACACCGGTCTGTCCGACTTTGTCGCTCAGGACATTCAGAACTTGTGGATGAGCTTGATCCCGCTCGGCCGTAACGGCCTGGCCAAGGAGCTCAAGGGCGCTTACGTCTACCTGCTCAGCGATGCCTCTACCTACACCACCGGTGCCGACCTCGTCATTGACGGTGGCTACACTTGCAGATAAGCATGTGCGCATATAGAGACGGCTGAAAAATATCCGACGAAGGGGGGAGGATAACCGTGGTGTATGATCTTTTGCATGAATCAACGCCTCCATAGGATACTCTGAACCAATTATCGCAAGCTATCACAATTTGTCCTCATTCGCTGCACGAACGTGAATTCGCTCGGTCGTGGGCGTAGACACCGAACACCCCTTGAAACTGTACGAGGGCTTTCTATGGGTTGCAAAGTTACCAGCCATTGAAGATTTTGAGAAATATTTGAACAACATGCAAAGCTATACGCAGCTATCTACAGATAAATTTTCCCATGTTTTTTCTCCTGCTGATATGCGTTTTTCATTGCCCCCCGGAACATTGCGGGAAAGGCTTAGTCTAATCCAAAACATGCCGACTTTTTGCCCCGCAACGAGTGTGAATCGGAACCGGCGCCCGTCTACTAATTCTGCAACAGGGGGTTCTCCAAACTTTCGAACAAAGATATGCATGTCTACCTGAACAGCAAAAGGCCCAAAAAAAAAAAAAAAAAAAGAGAGCATATGAGTCAGCACCAAATTCGGTTCTCGAAATAAGCCGAGGTACATAGCCAAGGGCACCGAATTGATTGTTTTTTTTTTCTCCTTTTCTTTTCTGGCAGGGCAGTGACACCTCTGCTGGACCGTAGGCGAATCCTGCGGTCAGGTCCCGAGACCTGCTGCAGATTGCTGAATGACTCAAGTACATCCGTCTCTCTCTGCCTGCAGGTAACGTACCTGTTCCAAAAAAAAGTCGAGCAAGTATTTGGGTGCTCAGTGAATCTCGCAGTGAATGTCCCGGCAATCTAAATGCCTTGATCGGCATCGGAGGCGATGGTTTTTAAAGGGGCATCCGAAGAAATCGACATAAAATTTTTTTTTTTTTTTTCATTGCAACAAATTCAGATGCCGAATCCCCTGGCTCCATAACTCTCTCATGCCAATATCCCGTTTAACGTCTGAAACCGTTCCGTCGCTAATGCCAGAATAATCCCCAAATGCGAAAAAAAAAGTCTCCCCGTTTATACACGAATCATCAGAAAGGCATCATACCTCCATCTGGATCGGACCGCTTCTGCATCTCGACATCGATGGGCTGCTTCGGTAGCTTCGTCGGCAAGGCTTGCGGCGGCGCCGTCAATGCAGCTGCCTTCTGCCTGCACAGTTCCTCCGACTGCACCGTTGAGGGTCTCTCGCAAAACCACCGCGCTTGACGCTTCCAGCCTCTGGGGCTGTTGGTGAACTCCAGCTCCCTCACGCAGTCGAAGCCCTGGACACAAGACTGGGTGTCGCACGGCAGTCTGCACTCCATGACGGGCGGCTCGAAATTGCCGTCGTTACAGTGCTCGACGGCTCTGCATAGATATTTGCTTTTTGAGGCTTTCCGGCCGCCGCACTGGCGGGTCTTATCGGTTGGCACGCAGGTTTGGCCGACGACTTCCAAGGCCTCTTTGTTGAGATCTCCGATGCTGGCTTCGTGAAGACCCGGCCCGAGCTCGAGTTGGGCGAGGTTCGCGGTCGAGTTTCTCGAGGCGTTGTTTGCGGGCACGTATGCGCGGTTCGTTTGCGCCCAGGCCAGCTTCTGTTCGGGTGACGGGCCCCAGGTGTCGGTGCGCATGGTGTCGTTGTGCTCGGCAGAGTGCTTCACGCATCTGCTCGCGTTGGAGAAACTGGCTTCTGCGGCGTAGAGCCAGAGCTTGGTCATGTTTGTGAACGTCTCCGGTGTCCAAAAGATACGGCAGTCGGCTGCTTCGTAGGTGAATTGCAGGGGCGTGTTCTCGCGTGGTCGGATCTGGTCGGCGAGGTTGAAGGTCAAACTAGACTGGTAGACGGCATCGAATTCGCGGTCAGGGAGGACGTTGCAGAGAGAGCTGTTGAAGGCACAGCCAAAGTCCATATCGGCATCGAGGTCGTCCGATGCGTAGACGAGGGCTCCACGAGTACTGCCACGGGCTTGCATGGGACCGAGTTGAGGCGCGCCACCGACAACAATAGTCCGGACGCCTGCCTCGTGATGCATCATTTCGACGAAGAGGTCGCAGGTAGATCCGCAGGTGGCGTCGGTCAACAAGACGATGTCTTTTGCAGCATATGGTTGAGGGTCATTTTCGGTCCTGTTACCGTACCCGTATATCACGAAATCTGAAGCTGCCACGTCGAAGATCATGGAAGACAAATTGTACCGGAACACTATTGAGAACTGATCGTTATGGTCGTCTCGGGGGCCGAAGTACTCCGGCCAGCTAGTGTAGTTCTTGTTCGTCTCCGAATTGACTTCCGATGTAACAACGAATGGATCTCCTATCAGTGCGTCGAAGTAGGATTGATTGAGGTTGTTTTTTGTAAAGACATTGGTGAAAGTCGTGCCGAGCTCGTTAGCAAGATCAAACGACCGTGTGCGCATGCCGGAATACGGGTCGATGCTCGGAAAGAATTGGCGGAAAGTGTCCGTAGCCAGCAACTGTACGCCTCCGGAATTCTGGAGCAGGTCAACCACAATTTTCTCCATCCCAGCCTGCTTGCTTCGCCTTAGAAACTCCCCAACCGTAGCGGAGAAGTTTTCACCTCCACTGCGGCCCACTGGTTGGAAGGAAGGTATGCTGAGCACCCCGATCTTTGATTCGTTCAAGAAATAGCCAGTCAGGAGACCACCGGAGCTGAGGTCACCCTGAAGAACGTCTGCCGTCTCCGGATAGACGCCGCCCCATCCGTATAGATCCGGAAAAGCGTCAGTGTCATCGCCATCGATGTCCTGGCTGTCTTCATCGCCTGAAGAAGTATCCCTACGTTGAGTTGCATCGCTTTTGGGTGTCGCGGAAGTCTGCTCGTCTCGCTTCTTGGCGGCGGCGGCGTCGTCGCCGTCGCCTCCAGGGAACTGTCCAAGCACGAAATACTCGTATAGCTCCGTACCGTTGTGAATGTCCACAATTCCTGATCCTTGACGGTTATAGGCGATCCAGTCGTCTCTCCTGATAGTTTTATTCTCGAACTCGATGGTGATAGTATCTCCAGGATAGAAAATTGTTTCAGCTAGGTAACTCGCGGCGCCAAGGACTAGCGCTCCAGCCGGGCTGCTCATGATCTAGAAGAACAATTAGAATCAGAAAAAGCACAGGCCGTCATACTGTGGCATACCCCATTCCAATCCCCATGTGGCTCAACAAAGCCAAGAGACTTTTGCGACGCGAAAACCGCAAGCCAAGCTTCCGCAACGTCGCCGTTTATCTTGCTGATGGGGGACGGCTTGTAGGTTGACGAATTTGCCCATTGAGACACGTCATCTGCAAAGTACACCCGCGGTATCTCAAAGCCGTCTGTCGAGACGGTGGCAAGCTCAAACGGAGCACCAAAGATGAAAATCTCTAAGATGCTGCCCGCTAGAGTGAGGTGCGAATCGTGGACCGCAAAGAAGACGTCTTGGACCGCGGCTTCGAAGGCGTATTGGTTCTCGAAAACACCGTTGTCAATGTCCGCCCGCAGCAAGTCAAGACTGCGGATTACATTGATGGGCTCCTGCTGATATGCTCGCGGAGGATCACGAAGATACGCCAAGGTACTTTGAAAGCTGAGAGTTGTCCGCCAATAATCGAGGAGCTGTTTCGCGACATCGGGTCGAAATGGTGTAGATGTTAAACATCGGTATGCGTCTGTGGCTCTAACGTAATAGTCTAACGAACGTGAGCTCAGGTCATTGTACAGGGTACCAAGCGGAAGGCTGGAAAGCAGCCAGCACGAATTGACTTACCGTCACTGTTCAGCACTTGCACACAGATGTCTTCAGTATCAGCAAGGACAGGAAGCGAAAAAAGGGTAGCGACAATTGCCGCGAAGCATGCATGGCGCATGGAGAACCACATTGCGTCCTGCCTGGGTCAGGATCCAAACAAGGAAACGAGCGAAATCGAGCCTCAAACTGACGAAATAAAAGAGCGTGTCATGGCACACCCTTCGAAGCGATGCACTCCGGAATATATCAACTTTGAAGCCGATCACAAAAACAACCATGGACCAGGAACTTCCCTTGTCAGCTTCGAGAGTCGGGCTGATCTGGAGCCGTCTGACAATCCTGCCGTAAATAGAGTCGCACAGGAGTTCGTGCTCCTGCGCGCAACGCTGACTTCGGTCAACCATCTAACCGCAAAGATTGCATGATCTGAATTTCCAGATGGAACTGTTCAACGACAGGACATGATAGCGATTCCATTTGGTGGACGACCTGGTGTCGCTTCCCGCTGAGTCTGACAGATGAAACCTCGTAGCGCTGTTAGATGCAACCTCAGCAATAAGAACATTGCAGCATCGCGCTGATAACACAGTGCACAGTCGGGCGTTTGACTTTTGCCCTGCGTCGTCCGCAGCAGGGTTCTTCAGGCCAATCAAGCTTACGTGTCCAGGCCGCAGATGTCAGCTTCATCTGTTCTGCAGGCGAATGTGTATCGACATACGGCGGGGGCCGTTGGCGGCTTTTATCAGTTGTCAGAATTCCTAGCCACCCTGAGCAAGTTGCTCTTTGGGTGTATTATTGGCTACAGAAGTGCCTGCCTCGAATGTGCTCGACGCGCTCTGGCTGACCAGAGAGATCCCAGCTATATCTGATTGAGCATCCAGGCATGACACGCGCACGCAAGCAAAGACAGCAAATGGTGCTGATCGAAGAGATGGTGGGACAATGAGGCAACTTGGTAGGATGTCCGCGAAGATGCTTCTCGATCCGGCATAGTGCTGACCTAATCTGCCTGGCTTTTATTAATAGTAGGTCCACCTTGTCAATAATGCTACCCACCAGCCTTGTCTCCTTCGCTCGCTTGATTGCAGGGAGGTCACCATGCCGACTACCGACCGCAGCAGCGTTGAGCTCGGGTCGGCATTGCGGTACGTTTATGGAGATGAACGAAATCATCTTAACCATCTCATGCTGCTTCTTCACCTTCTTGCCGGTCCACTTGTGCTGAGGTAGCTTCTTCAGTCGCCACGCGCCAAGTCTATGTTATCTCTCAGCCTTGTTGCAGTTTCAGCCCACCAGTTTGCCTCCGGCCAGCTTCATCCGATAGGTCTCCGACCTTCCTATCGGATCTTCTCGTGCTCTGTTCGCTGACCAGGCACCATCTGCTTCAGCGCTCGGCCCCGATTTATCATGCCAGGTTTCTGGTGGCGAAGACAAATGATGACAGGGTGCTCCTAGACATACACAGCGCCTTGATTCAGGTGCTTGCCCAACGACTGCTTTTTTCGTACTCGAGATCCTCCCCGTCTGCGGACAGTTGCGCCTAAGCCGCCGAGTCCGTCAGTGACATACTTTGTGTTCCATAGTCCAAGACCAAGACCCGCGCGGCCAACATGGCAGACCCAATTTCCATCACAACGGCAGCTCTTGATTTTCTCAAGACTGTCAAAAAGGTTTACGACACGTTCAACGAGATTCGCCATGCGGATGAGACAATGGCCAGGCTTGCCCTACAGATGTCACTAGTCCAAGAAGAACTTGAATGGCTCCAAAAGCACGTTGACGAAACCACAAAAGAACTACCTTCTACTGAATACCTTCAGAGGCTCTATCAGAAGGAAACAAGTCGGGACAACGGGGTTGTGTCATGGAAGAGGGGGCGTGTCCTCGAGGAGCTGACATTGTTGCTCGAAAAGTTGCAGAAAAAGCTTGAAATTGAAAAGGTCGAAGCGGCCCGGCAGAAAAAGGCACAGACGGCCATTCCGGCCAAGGCCAGCTCGATCAGGTCGAAAATGGCCCCATTGAAGAGATTCTTCTCTCGTGATAATGGCGACAGGATTGTCAGGGCCTCTAAGTACGTCTTCTGGAATGAGGCTGACGTGAAAGAAGATATAGAGTCGTTGGCTAAGTTGAGGACGGAGATCCATGAGGCCAGAAACAACGCGGGCTTCGATCTGGGCGTGAGTACGAACAAAGTGGTCACGGGCATAAATAACATGGTCGTTGGCATGAATGCTAAGATGGAGACCGATCGGCAGATTACGGAAGACAAAAGACTGAGAAAAGAGTACGAGAAGATTCTGCATTGGCTCAGCCCCTCATCATTTCAGGACATCCAACAAGAAGCGGAGCATTTGTCGTTTGGGCCCGCCATATCGAGCCAATGGTTCTTGGACAAAGAGGTCTTCCAAGAATGGGAGAAAGGGAAGCCCTGGAGACTTGCGGTTTTCGGTGAAGCTGGCAGTGGAAAGACCGTGCTTGTCTCGCATATCATCTCTCGCCTGCAGAAACAGCATCCGCGCGGATCCAAAACTGCCGTCCTGTACTTGTATCTAAGATACGCCGACCGGAAAGCTCAAAGCCTTGAAGCACTTCTCGCCGCGCTGCTCAAGCAATGCGTCACTCATCACGGACACGCGAACATTCCTGGCGGACTCCGCGATCAGTATCTGGAGCAGACGGAACAGGGCTCAACGCACGCAAGTAAGGGGCTTATCGAAGAACATTTGCGAAAGGAGCTTTTTGAAGCTTTCGATCGGACGTATATAGTCATCGATGGGCTCGATGAAGCCTCGGATACCATCACCCGAAAGTCTCTGTTGCGATGCGTGAGATCCTACATCGAAGAAGGGTACAAGAGTCCTGACCGTGGCAAGGTCAGTTTTCTTTCCACATCGCGACCTCTGGAGGATCAGATAAAGTCTACTTTCAAAATCTGTGACGAATGCAAAACGCCAGGCCTCGAGATCTACTACACCTGCAAGGTGCATCAGGTTCATGGTCAACAATATCACTTATGCCAGGAGTGCGCCCTGTCGGATACAGTTTGTCGCTCGTACCCTCACCAACTGGAAGAACCGTACAAGAAGCTCGGCATGACTCTTGAGGTTCCATCGCGCACCATCGAAGAATATGTCAAACAGCTTCTTGCGCACGAACTTGCAATGGGAGATGGAGACCGTAAGTCGATGACTTCATCCGTTGCAGGATCCGAGGTCGATGACAGCGAGTACGTTATGCCACTGGTCAAGATGCTGCGTAAGGACAAAGATCTTGCTTCATTCATTGTTGACACAATTGCGACGCAGTCACGTGGGCTGTATATGCTGGCTCGCATGCTTTGGGATCACGTTCGCGAAGTTGACAATGAAGCGGATATCTACTCTGAATTGGAAGACCTTCCAAGCGACCTCAACGCCAGTTTCGATCGAAGCATGGAGCGTGTCACTTCTGACAAAGTCAAGAATGCCATGCTTTGGGTGTCCCAAGTTTCGAGAGTCTTATCCACAAATGACATTCAATTTGCCATGTCGGTGGATGTCAACAAGCGTCCAAAGCGAGTTCTCCCAGGCCAAAATGCCAACGATGACAAGAATGATGACTACGAGCTGGAAAAGTTCGATTCTCGCCGGCTGCCAGATCTTGATAGTCTTTGGTCAGGTGCTCGTGGTCTACTCGTTAAAGGTCTGGATGATTCGATACGCCTAGTGCACAGAACGGCGGGAGAGTACCTTCAGCGACCGGATGTCAGGGACAAATACTTTCCAGGCGCACAGGAATACATGGCGAAGGTCTGCTTGATCACCCTTTCATATGCGCAACTGGAAACTCCGTTGTCGAGTGAGATCGAAGTTGAACTGATCGACGGTCGCCTGAAAGAGCTTCCCTTTGCGGCCTACGCAGCTCAGAATTGGGGCGTCCATGCGCAGACGTGCCAAACCTCGTCCGACATTTCACGGCTGCTGCGCAAGTTCCTCGACAACAGAGGAAATGTCATGTCGGCGGTGCAAATATCGGCCTTTATGGAGGACAAGTATCCAACAGGTTGGGGCAACGTGCGCAAAAACGTGAACCCGCTTCACGTCGCCGCATGGTTCGGGCTAGAGTCAACATTCGAACGTCTTTGCAAGACGTATCCTCTTGATGGCTCCGACAGTACAAGACTTGCCCGAACACCTTTGATTTACGCCTGTCGCGGTGGTCATTCGAAGGCTGTCCAAGAGCTACTGAGATTGGGTGCAGATCCTTTGAAACAAGACAAAAGCGGTTCACCTCTCTCTTGGGCAGCCTTTTGTGGCAACTCAGAAGCTGTCCGGGTCTTATTGAAAGATAAACGCGTCAATCCCAACGCAAGAATGACCCATGGCCGAACCGCAATGATGCAAGCTGCCCAGAAAGGATACGCTTTGGTAATCAAAGCCTTGATTGAGCATCCTGACACTGACGTCAATCTGTCCGATGACGACGACTTTACGGCGCTACACATAGCTGCCGCACGCAGTTCTGTTGAAACTACGGAAACCCTGCTTGATGCTCCAGGTATCGATATTGAAAAACCTGGCGGGAACGGGGAGTCTGCTCTCATCCAAGCTGCGGACAAGGGTCGAAAGCACAATGTGCATTTGTTACTCCAGCGACATGCTGACCCCACAGCCAAGGACAAGGACGGGGGTACTGCGCTTCGCCGCGCCATCGATAACGGGCACAAGGCTATTGTGGAAGAATTCCAAAAAGAAGACCTGTTGCACCAAGATTCCACTGAAGACAAATTAGGCAAGAATCTGCTCTTCAGCGCTGCGACGGGGGGCTATGATCTCATTGTCCAATTTCTTCTCGATCAAGGCTTCGCTGTCAATTCACGTGCAAACGACGGACGGACTCCGCTTCATGATGCAGTGGAGAACGAAAAGTCCGAGACGATACGTCTGCAGGTGATAAAGGTTCTGCTCCGCAGTAATGCTGACACGAAATTGGTCGACCAAAATGGCCGAACTGCTGCGGATCTGGCTCGAGAAAGAGGCGACTGGGCCCTACTGGATACGATCGAGCCCCCCGTTCCGGGCATTTTCAACGGCCACAACGATGAAGACTTGCCTGCAACATCGCTAGCCCGACGCGGAGCAGACGAAATCCTGACAAAGAAAGTGCAGGATCCAAATTTTGAGATCCTGAAACGCGACAAAGCAACAGGCCAGACGGCCCTCTCAATCGCAATCCACTACAGGCATATGAAGAGTGCACGAATAATCCTGGAGGCCTTCGCAGCTCGTGGGGAAAACATCGACGCGCCAGATCGCTTCAACATCACACCACTTCATGAAGCAGCTATCAGTGGAGATACCGAACTGGTTCAGCTGATGGTCAAGCTCATGTTGGCCCATGACCCGCCACCTAATCTGGACCGCGTCGATGCTCGTGGTGCCACAGCACTTTCAAACGCCATAAGCGTTCCTGACGTGGAAAGCATCAACACACTGATCGCCGCTGGAGCCACGATTGAGTCGCGGTACCGTCTGCCCGCAGAAACACTGACAAGAGCGATTGAAGACGGTGATGTCGAAGTTGCCGAAAAGCTCATTTTTGCAAATGTTCCCATCGACGCTTTCAAGCATAGATCTTTGGCAAATAAGACAGGCAACGCGGAGATGATCAGGCTTGTTGACCTTCACAAAACAAATGTAAACTCAAGTGCTAAGCGACAGGCAACTACTATCAAGCCGACAGCGATTTCAAAGAAAGTCGTTGGAGGAGAAGAAGAAGACGAAGAAGAGACTCAATCAATCATGCCTGATGTCCCGAGCGCCAGACCGAATGCAGCGGGGCCGGACATGACGAAGGCAAAATTCAAATCCAGGGAGGAGCCGGTCCCTGCTTGAATATGTGCTGTTGTTCCTTGACCTCATAAGGACAAGCAACGAACCAGGTATTTAGCAGCGCGACTGGTGTGTTTCTAGCTGGGTGTTCCGCAAAAATTTCGGTACAAATTCTTGTATGCTTGTTTATTGATTTGTGTCATACCATATCGCCGGACATTTGTTCTTTGTTCCACAGTCTGCATCTCCGATTCGTGATGAAATGCCGCAGCCGCTGTGAAAACCACGACCAGCAATACCACCAAAAAACGGTCCATACCATGATACCAACTGCCAACCCAATGAATATCCATGTATGGTCTGGCACCGCGTCATCGTCGATCTCCTGGAGTATTGCCGCCCCGAGTTGTAATGGCAGATACACGAATGTGATTACGGCGATTCGTTGCACGCTTTTTGCAATGTCTTTGTTCTGTTTACTTTCTTCCAGGTTCGCCATATTAAGTATCTACAACCGGCAAAAGTTAGCGATCGTGTACAAGCATGCTATTTCGAATGGCGACGATTTTACTCACCCGACCAGTCAGATCGCGCGTGTGTTTCAACAGCCTCGTGGCATGCTCGTACAGATCCTCCAGTTCGCGCATCCTCAATTTGACGTGTTTTCGCGCTTTTGTTTTGATGCCCAAATCGTCCACGAAAACGTGCTCTTTGAGTTGTCGAGCGGCGGACTTGGCTTTGCAGATTTCTTCGCGCGCTTCGGGCCAGAGTGGATGCAGCCGATCCAGGTCTCGGAACAAGGTGCTGTAATCCCTCGTCGGATCTTCACTTTGTATGGACTTTTGGCTCTGCAAATGTGTCAGTGACGGACGATTGCGTTCTTAACAGGTTGCAGCTTACGATCGTCTGGACATATTCATCTGCCGTTTTCAGAAAGTCTTGCCAAGACAGGATGATATTGTCGAGGTAGTCCAGCACAAGCTCTTCCTCGGTCTGATCATCTTCATCACATTGTGTCAAGTCGCTGGCTCTGGATGGTGGAGATGATGTGGTGTTTTCTTGTGGAGTGGCTTCGGCTGCTCTGTTGAGCGCAGGCTCTTCACTCGATGTCCTAGGTTTTGCTTCCGGCTGGAGTGAGAGCTCAAAGGGGATTATGCGTCGGAACAGCGTTCCAGCACGAGTCTGTATAGTTATTTCTGGCTCTGATGGATATTCCTGGTTGCAGAGTTCTGGATCCGAGCACCATCGAAACAACTTGACGGAAGGCGTCCTCGGCGGCGAGCTGTATCTCGTGGAGGAGGACCACGATGACCTTCGGGTTGGTGAGTGGAGAGAGCCACTTCGAGTTGACATCGTGTTCGTTCGAAGCGAGCTGAAAGTTTTCTGTCTGTCCATGATCGAGTTGCTTCTGCGTAGTATTGGAAGATAGGATGTTGGCCTTGAGAACAAGTGAGTGGAAAGTAGTGTCCCCTCTACTTCCAAATATACATCTTCAATGGGCGCTTCGGGGCAGCCGGGCAGTCAAGCGAAATGACAGGAGTGCACATGTTTGCCGCGCCCAGACTTGGTAGATGGCCCACTGAGCTGTCCGAGCTGAAAGACCCCGCTGTTGACTCCAATATCGACGTTAAGAGTGTGGCTTCAAGGACTTTTTTGTCTCCGGCCAAGATGGCCAAGCGACTGAGGATCGTCTTGGACGTTGCCTACACGGCCTTGGCGCAGCCGTGCGAGGTCATCGCTTTTGGATTGATCTGCTCGATGATAGGTCGATTTCTTTGCATCAAAGTCGTGGACCCATCAGAGGTATGACTGTTAACCGTGTCGTGGTAGGAACAAGGATTCTGACGTGCAAATTCGTAAGTCGAATGGTTGTCCGGTGAGCTTGAATCCGGTTCCTACTTGCGAGGCCGCTCGCGTGCCGGGGTCATTCCGTGTTCAGGCACTCGTCGATCGCAAGCGGTTCCTACCTAATCAGTAGAGATTTTCGATACCCGATTAACACATGCACAAGATGTGATCGACATCATGGCAACGAACGGAACACAATGATCCCAAATCATGGAGAAGTTGCAAAGCACGTCAGCCCCACAGGCTGCAACTGTCACTGGAAACAGCCAAATCTTTGCGATTCGGCGGACGCCATCGCAGTCGAAAGCACAAGTCCCACGTGCATTACACTTCTTGCACGGAACTAATCAGCCTGAACGGAATCGTAATGCCCCCTCGAGATGAGTTTTTCTCTTCAGTTTTCGGCGTTTTATTTTTTCTCGACACGGCTCGCAATCCGCCATGGAATCAGGCGAAAACCACAGCCACATCAGCCCTCGCACTTACGCACTCCTGCATAACCTCGACGACTTGGCAGAAACGAAGCACCTGGTTGATTGGCGCGCGTAGAGCAGTTCGGCTGAGAACGAGTTGTGCGGGGGGCATCTCTGCGAGTGGCATACTCGTCTGTCGCCACGCCAAGTCGTTCGGCAACCTCGCATGAGGCTCAGCAATCCAATCACTTCGCAGTCTGCAATGACACCTTCAGGCCTGTCAATAGGCTACAGGAAACGGGGTGTGATGCAAGTAGCCCAGTCGAAATTATGCCTACAGCCTTATGGCTAGCATAACGGCGTTCTCGCCAAAAGGAAAGTAATGGGGGCCGGACTCGATCACGATCACGATCACGAATACATCACCTCATAAATGCCATCGCAGAAACTGTCTGATCGACAGAAGGAATGACCCACTAAGAGCTCTCGTCAAACAGAGCCTTATGTCAACGGTCCACAAGAACATGGGATTGTCAGAATGCGCTCCACTCCTGAGCACTTTTCCATGCAGAGGAGGCCGACTTATGACATCAAACAATCCATGACGTCTCCATATGGCTACCACATATATTCGCACTGTACCTACCTTAGGCACGCGACTTTGTCGTAGACAATTGCACTCTGTTGCTCGAAATCACAGATTATCTAAAGTCCAGTACGAAGGTCCGCTGAGTTCCAGACACAGGATTTTATCATGGCAGTATAACTGAATCCACCGTAGTTCTGAAAGCCGAAGAATCTACCATACGAACCACTCATCGATCAATCATACACCGTACACAATTTACGCACCCTCAAACTTCATCATGTCCTCCAACGGCGGCTCCATTTCCGACATGGCCACCGACGGCACCTCGATCCCCTCCGACGCCGGGACCCAACGCATAATCCGCTCTGTCCCCAACCCAGCCCAAGAACAGCAAGCCTCCGACCCAGCCTACAACGACAGCAGCGACCTAGCTGGAGCCGCAACCAATGCCACCGACATCCCGCGCTCTACCCGCGACACCGCCGCGACCGGTGAAGTCGAGACACTTGGCGGTGGGAGCGTTGGCGCGGTGGAGAGCAAGCGGTTGACGACGTCCAAGGGAAATGAGGACCTGGCGAAGGGAAGCTTGAGGATGGAGAAGCATGCGAGGCAGCAGGGGAGTGATCTGGAGAGGAAGGCGGGGGAGGGACCCGAGGTTGAGGCTGCTCCAGGGGAGGAGGAGGTGGATCAAGAGACGTTGAGGAATAGAAGGGAGCAATAAGGCTTGAACCGGTCATTGCGCGAACGCACATTGGCGCAAGTAATCTGGAATCGTATACCAAGAGTAACGAAACGGCCACTTAGTGATGTGACAAATTCATGGTTTTCAATTCCGCACACTCTGAAGATTGAGCTCGACATCGTCCATGAGAACTGTTCATCATGCTTGGTATCAGTATCGAGGCCGAAGAACGATCTGCCTGTGGTCTTTGAACATTGTCACTTTGCAATTTGGCATGCTTTCATAATCCATCTCGGACCTAGCCTGGCTTGCCGAGCTCCTAGTGTCTCCTCCGGGGTCACCATCTTCGGATTGAAGCCCAGGCCTGGCTCAATACTGCCTGTTCGAAGGTCTTTCACCATTGTAGCCTTCTGGTCTTGCTGGATTGGGTCCTGGACATTTGTGCCGAAAACTTGTCTCAGCGGCATGTTGGATCCTCGGCGCGGAGCGTTGTCGGCTGTTGTTGGACACGGCAACCTCGTCGACGTGAGATGATGGCCTTGGACTTTGCTGTAACGTGCGGCACAAGCTGCTTCAAGGTCAAGGATTTCCTTGACTGGCAGCGCCAGACCACGAGAAAGCCGATTGCGATCGTCAATGCTCCTTGTCGCCGGTATGACTAATGAAGAGAGCATGCAAGGGATCTATGCTAGGTTTATGAATTGTCCTGCAATTCCCAGCTGCAAAAGTCCTGGTACCGGCGCGGCATGTGTTCAAGTTTGTGCCTTTGACCAGAGCGCTTCTCATCTGCATGGTATCTATGATGTTCAACATTCGCAACTATGCTGATCCGAAGTCACGACGCACCGGCAATGATCACATCGTATGGTAACCGCCTCCATATCCACCATTGATAGCGTCGCCATGAACCGGAGTTCTCCTGGATAATGGCAGCGGATCGATATGATATGTCCTATGCGCGTTAAACTGTGATGCTGTGATGTTCTCGCCCTGTCTCTCGTAAAGGTTGTTCCATTGCGTCCTTTGCAGCTCCTCATCGGAGGTCCAAGCCGGGTTCCGGGCTCGAGTCAAATCTCTGCTGCTGGTCTTGCGCAACTTCTCCAGCCTCTTGTATGTAAACACGCACAAAAGCCCGTAGATGACCGAGGATATCACAGAGACGATGATCGCTGCCAGAGCGGGCGCCGCAAAGACATGGACCTTGAGGACAAGATTCGGCACTATCAGGGTATTGATGAAACCGAACATCGACGAGATGAGGCACGGAAAGAAAATGCAGTCGAGCTGATAGATCCAGTTCTTGCGGAGAAACCACAATGCGACTGAGAGGATGTAGCCAATATTGATGACGACCAGTGCGCCGACGGTGATGGAGATGGTCTGTTGGTCACTTGGGTCATTGTTGTCCACGTTGAAAGCAGCTGGGAAGACCAAGAAGCCAATCATGATGAGAAAGGCGGCCAAAGTCGCGAGAGCTCTCCAGTACCACGCATCCTGTTCCCTCTTTTCTATGAGAGTCTGTATAGTTTTCGCCGGTCGCGGGGGAAGGTCGCTTGATGCAAATTGGAGCGGCTCCACGGCAGCGGCGTGATTCGTCATGACGGGGTGTATCATTGCAGGCGAGGCGCCAGCGCCGTTGTCAGTTGTTCATCAGGTCGGTAGTCGTGATATAGCGTGGGTTGAAGGTGGTCGGGTCAGGAGGTGGTCGGTAAAGGGACCTTGAAGAACAGTCGGTGCCACTGGCAAGTGCCAAATTATGCGACATGACGCAGAAAGTCAGGATAAGCCCAGCCTAGCGGCACCGCCCTTGAAGAATACAGGACTCTGACCGGATTTGTGGTAGGCTGAGTCTGAAACGGTGCTGTGACTCGGTGGTTTATGGGCAGAGGGAGTCAGTCGGGGTTACATCCGCCTGCGGCTTGTGTTTCATCGCCACGCCGTCCGCGCCCGTTCATCAGCCGTGCCACCAGATCCTCCACCTGTTCGTCTTTCTGATTTGTCCCCTTGAAAGGCCGTTGATTCCCCGAAATTCTGCTGACTGAGCTGGATCAGCTTGCGTGACCAGCAATGCAATCTAGGAGATTTCCTCGTCTTTCATGCAGCTCGAAGAATAGTTCCCACACCCGGTCTAGTCACCCCATCTTATCTAAGCCGATGCGGATATTTGCCAGTCGTTCATCGTCTTCTTAAGGAGAGCACTGTTTATGATATCAGTAGTATACTGTCGGGCTCCAGTACAGAGCACAAGACTGGCATCATTGATTACATTCCCATACAAAGCAGCAATCTATCATACTTGCATCACAGATTAAAATGAGGCTGACAGGACAGCCGGGGTAAGAAAATAAGGTGACCTGTCCGACTATACCTGGTGGCGAACGCGCGGGTTCGATATTCACTTGCTATCTAAGGTATCGTACTGAAGCGCACGCTGATCTCCAATCTCCAACGATCATAGTGGTGCTAGCGACCACAACGTGCCTTGCGACCAGACGCTTTCGCTTCCCTCCCGAGCAACTGGGCACCGTCCAGACATCTTGTACTACAAGTGTTTCATCTCATTGGGCACACGGGCCGCTGGTGGCCTTGCCCGCGAACATGCGCCGCCGGTAACCGGGTTGATTGATTCCAATCATTGGATGCGGCTGAACATGAGCCGTGTACGCAGCGACCAACTGATATAAGCTTATTTTCCAGTTTTCAGGTACCTCTCCGATCACGTTCTATTGAAAACCACGGCCATGGTCAAGCATTCCACACAGAGTTTTGACTATATTGTAGTCGGCGGCGGCAATGCCGGCCTCGCCATTGCCAACCGTCTCTCCAAGAGCCTTCCAGAAACATCGATTCTTGTCGTTGAAGCTGGCGGCGACCCAAGATCGAATCCAGACACCGGTAGCTTCTTGACTCTCTCCAAATCTGCGGAACCAGGCTTCAAAGAGAATTGGGGCTATGCCGACGCACCGAACCAGCATCTCAAGAAGTCGGTAGCTGAAGTCGCGGCAGCCGGGAAAGGCCTCGGTGGCTCCACAAGCATCAATGCCGGTGTCTGGCTCCGAGGCAACGAAGCGGATTTCGATATCATTGCCAAAATGGCAGACGATGACGCATGGACGTATTCTAATATGCTTGACTATGTGAAGATGACGGAAGACGTCCAAGGCTACGGGACGCGTAATGATGCCCGCGGTAGAGAAGGATACGTGAAGGTCACGCAGGTAGAGGAGGGCTCAGCAAGGAAGCCAATGCCAATTCGGACTGCACTCCAGAACGCTTGGGAGGAGGCTGGATTTGACTACATCGG
Source organism: Cyanodermella asteris (assembly GCA_900618795.1). NCBI lineage: Eukaryota > Fungi > Ascomycota > Lecanoromycetes > Ostropales > Stictidaceae > Cyanodermella > Cyanodermella asteris. The sequence continues at coordinate 705,252 of UYJD01000011.1, forward strand.
TGACCCAAATCGTGGTAATCAGAATGGGCTTGGCAATTTCTCGGAATGTTGGCTAGGAGGCAAGAGACAGTATCCATTGGATTTTCTTGACCTTTCTGGCGTCCAGACCATGCAACACACGCAAGTCCACAAGATCCTGCTCGACGAGAATGGACCCAGACCCATGGCCTCGGGAATCCAGCTGACGGATGGCACCCATATTCACTCATCAAAGGAGGTGATCATCTGTGCGGGCGCTTATCAAAGTCCGAAGATCCTCATGCTATCAGGCATCGGGCCGAAGCTAGAGCTTGAAAAGCACGGACTCAAAACGTTGGTCAACAATCCAGAGGTTGGCCACAACCTCTCCGATCACTTTGGAGTTGGCGTGACGTGGAAACTGAGGAATCCCGAACGTGGCCTCGCATTGGGCTCGCCCGCATTCTCTGACCCATCGTATGTCCATGGCTGGCCATCAGATTTCGTATTCCACAGCCAAGTCAAAGACCCGGCTAGTCTCGCCCAACTCATACCGTCTGAGGAGCAGCGCTCGATCCTCCTTCGTCCTGGCGGCTCCAATATGGAGATCTGGCAGATGTATTTGCCAATGGGGAAGACCGTCACGGGCGTCGACGTGCCTGTCGACGGAAGTTATATAACCACTATCTCACTGGCAGTGAGTCCATTGTCGAGAGGTCAGGTCAGACTAAAATCGTCGGATCCTGAGGACATGCCATTGATCGATCGGAATGCATTGTCTGAGGAGGCTGACATGTACATCCACCGAGAAGCTCTGCGCAACCTGATCAAAGTCTACCTTGGAACAAAAAGCGGCCAGCAACTCTTCGAGGGCGACGTGACTCCTGGGGGGCTGCCACCACTCGCCCTAGACTCATCTGATGAGGATCTGGATACCAGAATTCGAGCCACGGCTTGGAGTATCAGCCACCCGGCTGGTACGTGCGCGCTTGGGAAAGTTGTTGACGGGCGAGCGAGAGTGTACAACATGGAGAACCTGCGTGTTGTCGATGCCTCCATTCTTCCAACGGGCCACGGTGCGCCACTACAGCCGCTTGTCTATGCCGCTGCTGAACGCGTCGCTGCCTTCATTGTCGAGGACCACATGTAGCTCTTCCAATGCACTTTGACGCAACGACCACTCCCGAATGCTCGACTCAAACCCGTCTCGTAGACGATGCAAGCTCCCTCATTGATCTTAGTGCCAGACGTCTTCGCTGCCGCCGGGGGGTTTCCGAACCCGTTCAATTTGCGCCATTCGCGCCATCTGTCAAGTTCGCCGTGACGACCTCCACCACCCTTCTCAATGCCTCCATCTCCTCATTGACTTCCGACTGCATCGTCCCTCCTGGGCCCCAAGCCAAGTTGATACTACTACTCACGTAAACTGGCTTATTCTTCTTCCTCGCCAGGATCTTCGCCGTGCGGGTCGCAAACTCAATGCTATCGGGCACAGTCACGAGAGGCGTACTGAAAACATTTGCCGGGTCGAGACGCTGGGACGAACAAAAGTCAGACATTAATCTTGCATCGCGAACAAGGTAAGATGTGGTGCGGAAATACAGTAGTCACGAAGCAATTCGAGTATCCGAGATTGGTGTTTCGGAAACGTACGTTGGGAAATGCGTAGACGAACGAACCCAGCGCCGAAGAGCCGGAGGTTTGCTCGTGGGTCGTGGAAGTCAAGTGCACGACGAGCGTGTGTGAGAGGCTTTGGACGCGGGCGTGGACCGTCGTGTGCGGGGTGTAGCTCAACGATATCGTGTGGTCGGTTGTGCTGGCGGCCTGATCGGTGGAGCTCATACTGAAAAATGCGTGAACGCTCGAGTTGGAAGGAGGTGAGCGATGAGTGGTGGAGGAGCTTTGGAGTTGTATCGTGTACAGTATTGGTTCAAACCCGGATGAGTGGTTGCGTGAGTGGGGTCTGCCACGGACAATACGGATCGTTCCTGCAAGGCACGCTCACCCGACTTGGGGAACTACCATCTTCACTGACCGAGGGGGACTCGTATATGCTTGCAATTACCCTCAGGTGTTCGCAGAGAGAAGACCCGGTCGTAACAGCTGTTGACGCAAATAACCCCAATACTGCGACAGAATCGCATTCCATGTCACGATAAAATCAAAAGTCGTCGGTCGGCGCAAACTCCCAATCAGCCACACCCACTCGCCCTGATCCGGCCTCTCCTCGAGATCCTTACAGGAAAATGGCGGGCACATGGCAAGAAAGCGCAGCAAGCAAAGCCGACCCCGACGAAGCCCGAGTCAAGTTCGCCGCTCTCGACTCTTTCAGGTACGCCGCAAGCTCACAAACAAATCTGCACAAATTTATCCACCAAGCACC
>UYJD01000011.1:707617-881192 GCA_900618795.1 Cyanodermella asteris
CCCCCCCCCCCCACCTTTTCCCCCGTATGGAGTTCTGATCTGACATCCGCCTCTTCTCCAGCAAGTACAGACGCGTGACGCACTACAACTCGACCCACCGCCGTCGCCAAAACTTCTACGCCCTCCCGCAATCCCACTGGCGCCTCCTCGCCTCCAAGCTCGACTACCAGGAGAAACTCGACCGCGTCGACGACGCAATCGACGCAAACGCCAAGATCGCCGACGCCGTCACGGCGCACTCGCTCGAAGCCTTCGGTGTATCCCCGCACGACCCGTGGAAAGACGCTGCACGGTCCAACGACCACGACAAGGCGCGGTCTACCATCCGTCAATTCTACCGCGACTGGAGTGCGGAGGGGCATGTCGAGCGAGATGCTTGTTACGGACCGGTATTGCGGGATCTGGAGAGCTTGTTCCCCGAGAAGCGGGCGAGGGACGGGATCAAGGTGCTGGTTCCCGGGGCGGGATTGGCGAGGTTTCTGGTCGAGGTCGTGGGGCTGGGGTTCGAAGCCGAGGGGAACGAACTGTCGTTTCATCAGATGATGGCGAGCAACTGGATCCTGAACGGGGTGAGAGCGGGTCAAAAGTTCGAGCTGTTTCCCTGGGCGTTATCGTTTTCGAACCAGCGGAGTGTGGATGCACAGTGCAGGAGTGTGGTGGTACCGGATGTGTATCCGGCAGAGCTGCTGGCAGAGAGGAGCGAGGGGATGGAGAGGCATGCTTTCGAGAGGATGAGCATGTCGGCAGGTGACTTCTGTTTGCTGTACACGCAGGAAGAATATCGGGCGACGTTTGGGGTCGTGGCGAGTGTGTACTTCATTGATACGTCGCCGAATTTGATTCGCTACATTGAGGCTACCGGTAATGTGCTTGAGGACGGCGGCTATTGGATCAATCTGGGCCCGCTGCTATGGCATTTTGAAGGCCGCGGTGCTGGAGAAGATAACGACAAGGAAAAAGGCGACACACGCGAAGGACTAGAAGCTGTGTGCGCTACGAATTCAAAAGGCATCGCAGACCCAGGAAGCGTGGAACTGAACGCAGAAGAAGTCTTGGCTTTGATCTCGAGTTTTGGCTTCGAAGTCATGATGCATGAGATAGTTGAAGAAGGTCGAGGATATATTCAAGACACCAGCAGCATGATGGGTACGTCATACAAAGTGCTGCACTTCGTCGCAAGATACAGAAGAAACGATGACGAGGATATATAAAACAACAAGCTCCTACTTAGCAAAGCCAGCCACCTACCTTGAGGTCATCAAGAGTGATGGTAGGATACCGCTATGTCACTGCAAGGGCGGTGTTAGCGGAGCACGTCGTGTGAGAGTGAGCATTGGTCGAGCAGTCGGGCATTTAGTCCTGTCGCACCAAGCCAGAACAGCAGCATGTCTGTCTTTCAGGGACTCGAAGCCTCACAAGGTAGGCCGTAACTCATAACGCTTTGGTAAACGCGATGACTATGGTCAGGACTTTGACTGCGTGGCGCCAACAGGTGGTCTCCGTTTCACACGATGACGAACTTCATGTTGGCCATACTTTCGAATTTCAGCCACGAAGCTCGACATGAACATGCTCAGCGCAGATCTCGGCCACAGACATTATCATCACTTGCCTTTTTAGGCGCCAAAGCATTTGTGTTGCATGATCAACTGCCGAGAAGGCCGTTCGTTGTGCTGGCCGTCGTGAAGACCGCGCCGCACAGCTGCTTGAAAGGTTTCATAAAATGCAGGGTCTTAAAAGGGTCACTACAGTCTGCGTCTAGTCTACGACATCTGACTCTGCTGCAGTACGTGCCTGGGTGCATCGAGAATAGAGTCCATGAAAGTGCTGACTTGTGGTGCGTTTCTTGTCTTGTGACTGATGACCCTGGTTGACATGGGGCGGCTCCCTGTCCTTCAACACCCAATCGAACTTGACATGCCTGCAAGATATGCACAGATGATCCCAAGACCAGAATTGTACAGCTCGTAAAACGCAGATCAAGCAAACGCCACAAACGAGCATCTATGTCAGGATGTGGAGGATGGTGATTGGCCGGCGGCGGAGAGATTCGCGGAGAGCTGGACACCCAGACGGTAGGCCGCTGATCGTGGACCTTGGGACGACGATCTTTGGTTCCAGCTCGGATGATAACGGAACCGGATGATCTTCGTGGTCGAGTAGTGAGTAATGAGCCCTTGTGCGAAGCAGCAAAGTAGGTTGAGGCGCTGAGCCAGGGCCACTTGTCGCTCGGCGCGCTTGCCGACATGCGCCCCGTTTGTGGAAGACCAGGACTTGTTGTATTCAACAATTACGAATCGCCTTTCGCGAGGCTTATAACCAGGTGGCAACCGTTTGCAGGCAGGTCAGAAAGGGCTGAGAGCTCATGTCCATGCATCAGCATCACATCAATCCAACATGGCACTCCCACGCGCGTCGCATGCTTGAGGTGTTGCTGCTTTAACCCAGTTTAGGTCGCGCTTGGAGCCCTATCAGGACTTTCCGCCAGGATGTTTGCTGGGCTCCTTGTCCGATGCATTTGGACCTCGGAAAGTAGTGAATTTACCTTGCGACACTGCATTGGTTCCTCCTTGGCACGCGGATCGTGTCGGTGACAAATCGCAGTACATGCTATGGTAGGAAGGTGAATATTGCGAAGCCTGTCGCTGGAACGGTCGATGAGTGCTTTGATCAGCGCGGCTGAATAGCAGAAGAGGGCCGCAGAGGGCCACCAGGACGAAAGTCGCAGCCGGCGGCAGGAAAAAGTCAAATGTTCTGTGCGCGCAAGACTGCACTGCACGGTGGTCGAGATACGGCCATCCTCGTACTGGCCCGTAAGGACTCGAGTCGCGAGGCTGACCCGGTTCATCCCAGTGGCCGCCACTGCAACGTTGTCGCATGGGAGGCGACCAGGATAGGTTGCTGTTATCAAATGACGAGACGAGTTCGGAGGACGTCGCCAGCCGGTAATGCTCCCATCCCAAGCAGTCCTGAAGCGCGCCGGGAAGGCAAGCAGACCCCCGCAGCCGGCTAGCTCATCGCCTTGGTGGTGGAAGGAGTCGCAGCAGCGTGAGGAATGAGGATCAAGCCGATGTCGAAAGTAGACTCGGCCGTGCTCCCGTCAGGACTTTGCAGGCTGCCTGTCACTGTCATGACAGGCAGCACGTCCCGTCTGAGACCTCGTGGCAGTGATTGGACACGCGGTAGCATAGCATCAGCTTGGGCTGTGAGCAGTCGCAGTGGAGTCGTAGTGGGCTGTCAGAGGTCGAAAGTGGGTGTTCTGCCGCCGCCCAGAGCAGCTCTCGCTGGCGACGAACCGACCGGGTGGTGTAAGCGCGCAGTAACCTTTTTTTCCCTGGCCTTGTCCTGATCCCTTCCATCCCTGCGACTGGGCCGACTGCAGTTTCGAGTCCTTAGTCCTGACGGAGTGGTGGTGCGGTCGTTCCTGAGCTTGCTTTCATCAGCCCGCGCCCTCGCCTGCTCTGTTCGTCCTGCTCCTCGTCGTCAGTCCTCTCTCGTCCAGCAGACTCGGGACACTCAACTGTGCAAGCGGACCAGTGGACCAGCGGTCGAACAGCTGCTCGAAAGCGTTGCGTGCAGCGAGCGAGACACGGCGGTTGAGACAGTCAGTATCTCTGGCATCCCACCCTTCAGCCGCGCATCGGGCACAGCCGATCCACCCGCACGCAAAGATCCGCCAACCCAAGACACTCCCACTCTCACTCTCCTGTAGTAACATCGCATTCTCCCTCAGCACTGCCCAGTTCTCGCTTCCACCACCGACATTTGCCTTGCCATCGCCTGCTGCCCCCCCTCTCGTCCGCTTCCAGCTCCTCAACTTCTGGCCGGACCTGGCGAATCGTCGAGCAGCAAGGTCCTCCTTTGTCTGTCCGCCATTTGCAGCCCCGCGCATTCCTGATGCAGCAGCAGCTTGCCTCGGCCGCTCCAGCGACAGCTTAACTCTCAACTGATGAATGCACGACTAAAGAAACTTGGCTTTCGAACCAAGCGTGAGTCCAGCAGCCCCAGCCTGACCACCGCGCCCAGCAACAACAGTCTCGCCAGCACTGCTACAGCCGCAAGCCAGCAGCCGTCTCAGCTTCAGCTTCCTGTCCAGCAGCAGCTCCAGCAAACTCCCACCCAGTCAGTCGCATCTCTTCCGGCTACTGCCTCCAACAGCGTCGCAGGCTCTCCTCCGCCTCCTACCGACCCTTCTACCCTCGCTCCACCAGGCTCTTCTCAGGGCCAGCCTATGAATTATCCTCCAAACGGCCTCGGGCGCCCTCCAAGTTACACACAAGGCCGCTCGACGAGTCCAATGCCTCCAGGAGGCCCTCCCCCGATCAATACGGGCTACCCGCCCCAGGGTCCCCCTGGCGGTTATGGCGCTCAGCAGCCCCCTCAATACTATAATCAGCCACCACCGCAGTCAATGGGTTACCAGCCCGCCGGTCAGCGTTCCGAGATGGAAGGGTCTGGCAGGAACAACAAGGCTCAACTGATTGTCGGTATTGATTTCGGAACCACCTTTTCAGGTGTAGCTTTCGCCTTTGCTACCAACACGGAAGCCAAGGAAGATATCATCACTGAATGGCCTGGCGCGGGTACACAATCGAAGCAGAAGGTGAGCCAACGTGACCTATACTTTTTGCGACAAGATAGCTAACATACGCAGATCCCCACGGTCCTTTACTACGATCAGTATCAGAAGGTAGTCGGGTGGGGTCCTGACATCGCAGACGCTTTGGCTCCTACAGGCTACCCCAAGCCTGGCGTCCAAAAGGTGGAATGGTTCAAGCTGCAGCTGATGCTGACCGGAAACACATATATCGACCCGATCAACCTTCCCCCGCTGCCACCCGGAAAGTCGGAGGTTGACGTCGCAGCGGACTACCTGTTTAAGTTACGGCAGGCTATGCGACACCAGCTCATCAAGGCTCTTGGTGAGGTCTTCAACCGCGAGGAACGCAATATTCGTTACTTTCTGACCGTACCCGCTATCTGGAATGATGCCGCAAAGGCTGCGACTCGAGCTGCTGCCATCCAGGCTGGTTTCCTGCGTGACGAGAACGACAACCGTTTGTCTCTCATCACGGAGCCCGAAGCCGCTGCCCAGTTCTGTGTCAAGACTGGTCTTCTTAATCTGAAGATCCGTGACGCAGTTCTGATTGTCGATTGCGGTGGTGGAACTGTTGATTTGATCGCATACGAGGTCGAAGAAGAGCACCCGTTCACCGTCGCTGAATGTACAGCTGGATCCGGCGACTCTTGCGGTTCCACGGCCCTGAACCGAAACTTCAGCAATATTCTCCGTGCAAAGATTCGCAAGATGAAGTTGCCGGATGGCAGCAAGACTGCCGGCAAGGTTTATGCCAAGTGTATCATGGACTTCGAGAACCGAATCAAGGCCGACTTCCGGAACAACGGTCAGAAGTGGGCCGTCGATGTTGGTATCGAGGCTGAATTCCCTGAGGCTGGTATCGAGGAAGGATACATGACCTTTACTAACGAGGAGATTCTTCAATGTTTCGAGCCTGTCGTCAATCGTATCTTGGAGCTCGTCCGTAACCAAATCATTGCCATTCAGGCCCAGAACCGTCTGCTCCAGAACGTTTTGGTCGTTGGTGGATTCGGTGCATCTGAGTATCTGTTCCAGCAAATCAAGCTCCACGTACCTCCACAATTCCAGCCAAAGGTTGTCCGACCCATGGACTCTGTCGCCGCCATCGTCAAGGGTGCCGTCACTGCCGGTATCACGGAGCGAGTTGTTACCTCTCGTGTTGCAAGAAGACATTACCTCATGGCAACTCTCCAGCCTTTCAAGGAGGGTCACCATCCTGAGCAGTACCGTGTTCCCTCGCTCGACGGCAAAGACCGATGCAAGTACACGCGACAGATTTTCGTCCAGAAGGGGCAACGTATCAAGGTCGGCGAGCCAATCAAGGTCAGCTTCTTCCGACAGGTCGCACCCGGCGCCACGCTCATGTACGAGGATATTCTCTACGCATGTGACGAGGATGTGTGCCCCGAATACACCAAGGATCCTCGTAAGTTTCTGCCCTCGTGTGTCGCGACTTGTGCTAACTTTTCCCAGGTATCAAGGAGGTTGTCACTCTCACATCAGATCTGTCTCGCAAGAACTTGGAGAAAGACTTCGAGCGTATGGACACACCCCAGGGAACCTTCTACCGCGTCTATTTCGACATCTACCTGACCCTTGACGGTTCCGAGTTCAACGCCGAGCTCGTCTGCCAGGGCGAGATCATGGGTCGTTGCTCTGCTCGCTTCAGATAGACATCTGCCTCGGGGCGATCAACGGCAGCATTGCGGCATACTTGGATACACAGAGGGTAGGGATGGTTACGTTGTTGGTGTACATGGTTCAAAATCTTTATTCCCCATTGATGTTTGTCAAGCGCCTGCGGGCATGCGCAGCTGCATGCATGGAGTTGTGCATTTACGATGTGAAGGGACGATCATGCTGGATATAGCGATTGATAAGACAAGGGCTGAGATCTCCACAATTAAGATGTCGATATCTACAATTCCCCCGGCGAGACAGTCCCTGTGAACTCATCGGTGATAGCCCAGCAAGGTGAGTGCAACTGGTATTCGCTCCCGGTGCACGGATGCGACGGCTAGACGACCACAATCGTGCCTACCTGCAATGGCTTGAGCAGCAGATTCGCGATCGATTTCATGATGGCCGGTCGTCGTAGCTTCCCTTCTCTCCTCGTCGCACACCTCAGTCGGCATAGGCGGTGTGGCTTTTCTCTTCATCGCTTCTGTATCTCCATCAACCTTTTAGTATCCTCTGCCACAACCGTCCGGTCCGCTCCTTGTTCCTATCTTTACTCAATCTTACCTAGTCCCTTTGCCCTGCTTCCTCTCTTTGCCTCGATCATGCTCAAAAAGTCCTTCACTTCAGCTTTGCCTCTCGCGGCTTGGCTCGTCCGGCAGACAGTCGCAGTGCATCACATGCAGCACACAGCCTCAACAACGCTTAACAAGCGTGCTTCAAAGGTTCCACTGGTCGTCACCAATTACTGCCGTGAAGACATCTATCCAGGCATCCTCACACAGCATGGATCCGGCGTGGACAACCCTGGCTTCCTTCTGCAGCCAGGTTCACAAAAGACACAGTCCGTCAGCGAGGACTGGCAAGGTCGTGTTTGGGGCCGAACAAACTGCAGCTTCAATGCTGCAGGGACCGGTGCCTCGAACGGCGGCTATGTTGCCTGCGGGACAGGCGATTGCGGGGGCGTCGTCGGTTGTCAAGGCACGGTAGGCAATTGCAACCGCTGAGGCAAACGAATCAATTGACAATATCGCAGGGCGTGATACCGGTGACTCTTGCAGAGTTCACTTTCGATATCTACGGCCAGACGTGGTACGATATTTCCCTAGTCGATGGCTACAACCTGCCGATAAGCATTGTCTCGTTGTACCCCAAGTCTGGCAACTCGTCCCTCGAGGCAATTCCACCAAACCTTACCAATCCTGTTTGCATCGGTACCGCATCTGAACTGGCACCAGTCGGAAGCACAGCCGACATGACCCTCGGTTCGAATGGCTCCTACCCACTCCCTTTGGAAGAATTCTTGACGTCCGACATGGTCGCACAATGGTGTCCTTGGGATCTGCAGCTCAGTCCGCCCAAGGGTAGCAAAACGGGGGTTTACACTTACCCGGAAGGCACTCTGCAGCGAGCAGATTTCACACCATGCTACTCGCAATGCTCGAAGACTGGACAACCGATTGACTGTTGTACCGGCACATACAACAATCCGAAGGTCTGTCAGCCGAGCATTTACAGTGCCGATGCAAAGGCGGTCTGCCCAGATGCGTACAGTTTTGGTATGACGCCTTCATCGCCTGCACAATTGCTCTTCTGCGAAACTGACGACTTGCAGCATTCGACGATCAAACTTCGACATTCATCATCCCCTCAGGCGGTGGGTTCGAGGTCGTCTTTTGTCCACCTGGCCGCTCGACCTTGATCTTGCAAACATACAGCGCCCAAATGCAGGCTTTAGCAGCTGGTCAGCCAATCTCGGGAACACAAGTCTCGAAGAGAGCTCTCAATGACGTTGAGGAGGAGCTTGTGGAGTACGAGATGGAATATGGCACGTTCCAGGGATGGCGTCGGAGTCCTCCAAACTTTTGACGGCCTTGAGTTGATGTTCTGATAAAATGCTGGGATTTATGTGGGTGAATCGGTATGAAGCGCGCCCTAGACGAATCGATGATGCGGTTGCACGAACTTGGACGTTTTTGCTGCTGCCATCTGATTGTATGCCGACCCTCTGACCTTCTTCGTAAGCTTGCTGTTGACAGGCAATATTTCTTGATGCAAGTGCCATCAATTGCAGGCTTTGGCGATGTCAGTGCATGGAATCTGGGCGATGCCAGCTTCCTATCTCATGGCGGCAATGCCGCAAGTGACAAGGAAATGACCTTCAGCCCAAAGAACACGACTCCAACAGCAACAAACGATGAGGCTTAATATTGCCGAGATGATTTGCTTTCAGACAAATCGACTGAAGCTGGCTGGGCCTGAACGATCGACACAAGGCTTGGCGCTTGTTTCAGATCTTACCAGGGTTCGTCCCTCGGCTTCGCCCCTTCGTCCTTGCAGATGTCTTTCGGACACAGCCTGCTCTCAAGCTAAATGCTGGGATCCATTTCGCTACCTTTGCTCCACCTACATCATTCCAAGCTCGCTCGTAGCCGAAATGGAAGGTTGTTTGCAAGGTGAGAACCCCACCAAAGCCTCACGAGCTTGCTGGTGGTGCCGAAGTCAGCAAGCCTCTCGCGAAATCGGGTTGCGACCGGCACTGCCCACACTCTTTGACAAAGGAGTCGATTAGAGTCGCTCTCGCAAACTGCCATCCCTGCGAGTGCGGTCATTGCAGGCGTTGGCTCCTGCTGGATCAGTTACCTATCGTATAAAGGAACAGTTTTCCGGCAAAGAGGCCCCCAAAGCAAAAAGGCAAATTCTACGATTCCCATGCAACTCCACGCCGATCAATCGAAGGTTCCAAGCTTCTTCTAGTCAGAGTTCCGCCCTCTCGTGGTCACGTTTGGTTCGGTAGCGGTGCAACCTCCAGCACGGACGACCAACCACAAGAACAGATCGACCAACTCGTGCAGAGGGATCATCACACATCTGCTTGCTGACTCTCCTCATGTCGGCTCAGGATCGGCTGCTGCTACCACGCAAATGCTCTGTCGATCGCAGGAATGTACCCTCGCGGCGTGATCTGCAGGACTTGATATATCCTCGCCCTTGCCTCTCCTGTCTGTGTTCTCGTTCTCATCATCAGCTTCTCAACTCATCAAAATTTGTCATCACTCTTGTTCCCCTGATACTTTCACTGCATATACTCCTATTCGTCACATTTTTGTCGCAGCTACACCATGTTCAGCAATATTGTTGCCACCGCGGCTTTGGCCTCCCTCGCCGCTGCTGGCCCTCTGGCCAAGAAGGATTTCGTTGGCCCAGTCCTCCCCGACAACTTTCCGGACCCCTCGATCATTCAGGTCGGAGACACCTGGTACGCCTTCTCTACGGCCAGTCTTGGTGTCCACTTCCCGATTGCAAAGTCTGCGCCTGGTGACTTCAACTCTTGGTCTCTTCTCAAAAACTCGGATGGCAGCCAAAAGGACGCTCTTCCCACAGTCGGAGCCTGGTCTACCGGGGCCAATACTTGGGCGCCTAACGTGATTCAAGTTGTAAGTGGACGATGCTTCTCATGTTGCAGCATTTTGCTACAATAGCGTCTTCAACTTCCATTGGACGTTGCGTTTGTCCTCATTGGCGCCTACTGCGCTCATTACAGCCGCATAAACACTCTACGTCTAAGAAGTCCTTGTGACCAAAATACTAATTTGCTCCTAGGGAAACAAGTTTGTGATGTACTACACTGCCCAATCTCGCGTCAACAACCCGCACAATAACCCCGCACAGTGCGTCGGAGTCGCAACCTCAGACTCAGTCACCGGTCCCTACGAGCCGGAGGACGACGTCCTCATCTGCGAAGCCTCGCTCGGCGGCTCCATCGACCCCTCCGGCTTCATCGACACCGACGGCAGCATCTACGTCGTAACCAAAATCGACGGCAACGCAATCGGCAACGGCGGCGCCTGCGGCAATACCGTGCAACCCGTCCAACCCACCCCCATCAAACTCCAAAAGCTCGATTCCACCGGCACAAAGACCGACGGCTCCGACCCCGTAATCATCCTCGACCGCTCCGACCTCGACGGACCCTACGTCGAAGCTCCCTCGTTGGGAAAAGTCGACGACACGTACTTTTTGTTCTTCAGCTCCGGTTGCTACTCGGACAGCAGCTACGACACGTCATACGCCTATTCGCACGGCAGCATCATCGCGAACGGACAGAATTATACGAAGCAGGGATATCCGAATGCGCCTCTGTTGGTTACGGGGACGAAGAACTTGTATGCCCCCGGCGGACTGGCGTTTGCGAGCGACGGGAAGCATGTGGCTTTCATGGCAGACGAGAGTCAGCAGACGGGCGCGGATGTGAGGCAGTTGTATGTGGGTGAGGTCAGTGTGGATTCCGCAAATGGGATTGTGAAGTTTACTTGAGGGGTGTGAGGGAGATGAGGTCCTTCTGGAGAAGTGTGCCGGCTTCGTTGTATATATCGGCGATGTTTGTATATAGGACTGTTTGAGCACATTGTTATCAAACAAGCACTTCGGTTTACCATTCACAAGCCCGGTGCTATGATTCTGACACGGATATGCGTGTAGGCTATTCAGTAATGGCCCAAGTAATGCGTCTCCGTGATTCGTTGTTGACGTCGGTACTACGCAGCTGAGCACCACGCCAAATATTCCACAAAGTGTCCCGGCCATCACCTGGCTTGGTACTTGTGAAGCTCACTGGCTGAGTATCGGTTCCACCGACCTGGTCAGCGAGCCATTCGCTTCGATGGCCTAGTACTCAACTGGTAAGATAGCTGCACAACTGACTTCGATGTCTGTCTCGCGCCCGTTGTGGGGTTTCAGCTCAACCACGCCGCCAGGTCCCACATCATCCGTCCTTCGTCGTCGCGCGCAGGCGCTCAAGCACGTACTCTCCCGCACGAATCGGAGGATACCTCGAAGGGTTATCTTCAGAAACGCAACTCGGCAAAGTCTGAAACAGCACGTCAGCCCAAGTTTCCATCGGATCGCCAGCCATGGCAGCGAGCCAAACAAAAAAAAAAAAAGAAAAAACTTCAACTCACCTCGACCAGTTGGTCGTAGTTGATGCTGAAGAAGAAGGGCACGGAATACCTCTCCTCGCCCGTCCGGTTGACCACCCGGTGTACGGTGCTCTTGTACCGCCCGTTGGTCCACCTCATGAAGAAGTCGCCGATGTTGACGATGAGAGCGCCCGCGGCCGCTTCGACGTCGATCCACTTTCCCTCGGGGGACAAGATTTGCAAGCCGCCTTTTGTGGATGATAGCAGGATGGTGAAGCATTCGTAGTCCGAGTGCGCACCGAGTCCAATTTCATCATCATCATCATCATCATCATCATCATCATCACTCTGACCCGACGCACCTCTCGAAGCAGCAGCAGCAGCACTCGCCCGGTTCTTCGCCTCCGGATAGTGCAACAGCCTAGCGATGCCTCCGGGGTGCGTCAGCATGCCGTTATCCTCGAAATACCCTTCCCCGAGACCCAGTCCCACGGCGAACAAACCCGCGAGATGCCGCGCCAGCGCCAGCACTTCGGCGTAGTAGACCCTCACACCCTCGAAGAAGCCCGGTAGATGTTCCTCGCTCGGCCAGACGTTGCCGTTCGCTTTGGAGCCGTCGAGTTCCGTGTACAGGCCGTCGCCGCCGGTCGGGTCGAGGCGTTCCTCGTAGCCCCAGTTGAAACCCTCCTTGGTCTCCGCGACGGGCGCTGTGATGGGATTGGAGTCGGAGTCGGGGTTGGAGTCCCATTTGCTGGGGTCGACTTGGGTGTATTCGGATGGTTCCCAGCCGCGGAGGTAGGGCGAGTGTTGGACGTGCAGGGCGGATTTCTGCGCTGGTGTGAGGGTTTTGAAGAAGCGGTTGGCTTGGGTTAGGACCGATTGCTGGGCTGTGATCGGAACTTGGTGACCGGTGATCTGGAAGAATCTGAGATGAACATCTTCAGTAGATTGATCTTCAAACTGCTGCGGTAGATAATGTCGTAGATTCGAGCTCATGATAAACACAATTGTGTACACTCATGAACCATGCATAAGGAGTGGCGACACGTACCCGCTTGTCAAACAAGCCTCGCGGATTTGCGCTGCAACATTCTCCTTCGCTTCGTTCGAACCAGCAAACGAAGAAGAAATGTCGATTACGGGAACAACAAATGGCTTCGAGCTTGTTGTGCCGTCGACAGCTGGTCTGAGTCGGTCATTCAAGTACTGCTGGGCTGCCTGACGTGCCTCGATGGAGGTTACGTTCGGACTCTCAACAGCGGCGGCCATGGGTGCTGAGGATCAAGACCGAGAGACAGCTGTTCAGGATGTTCTCGCCTACCGAGACTTCGTAGGAGTCGAGGCTCCATGGACTGTCCCTTATCGATCCGAGGTGGATCGTTTATCTGCATCAGCGGGGTTCACCTCTCCGTCCGTGCAGCACTTGCTGATTGATTGTACTTCAGTTCCCTGTCATTGCTAGAACCAGCCTGATTAATTACGGTCTTTTGCGTAAAGGAGCTTGCATGCTCCGCGTGCCGACAATGTTCCCCTGGTAAGCGCGCGCTTGCCGTCCTGCTTCGTGTATTCTATCAAGATCCGACCTTCCCTCTGCACCCCTCCTTCGACCTCTCTCATACCTCAGGCCTTCCACCACGCTGGGTACGAGGTCGCGAACCAATCTTCCTATTTCGATCGTCGCACACCGTCATCGCGACAACGTTTCAGTTACGCATCTCCCTTTGCCTGCCTCCTTTCAGTTACACTGGCAGGCGGCCGCACTCGAGATAATGATGCCACGATATCATTGACAGTGTCGTTGCCGCTCAGCTGCATGTTCGGGCTCCCATTACTACCGTACGGTGCAAGGCCGTTGGCTCGCCCTATTGCCGACATGGAGGCTACAATGATCAGCTTTACCCCGACTCCGCTTTTCTCCATGGATACTTCCTCCTCTATATCTACATTTACTCTTCCTTTGTTGCTCTCTTATGTCTTGCTGGAAAGTTGTATTGCAATGGCTCTACGCTCTACGTGCGAAGCACAGTCGCCGACAAGGCCTGCTAGACGAGAAATTTCGACTCGTCCAGATTTGGCAAAGGTCGCTTGCTTGCTGCGAAGGCGCCGCGCACAATGCAGTCCAACCCAGAGATTCTTGAGATGGGGAGGGTGATTCAGGCGGCGTGCAAGTCGCGTCAGGTCCCCGGCATGGTCCTCCTCGCGGCTGATAAAACCGGTGAGTTTGAATCACACGTTCCACCGATAGCAATACTCACATCGAGAAAGGTGCCTTTACCTACAGTAACGCCTTCGGTACGACATCTTTGTCTTCGGAGGAGCCACTGCAAGTCGACAGTGTAATGCGGCTGGCGTCCTGCACGAAGCTGGTCACTTCCATATGAGTAATGCAGTGCGTCGAGCGCAGTCTGATCCGTCTCGATGACGACCACCAGGACATCCTTCCTGAAACTCACGACGTCAAGATCATAGAGGCCGACAGCCTCGCAAATGCCGGCGAAATTATTGCAAAACTGAATCCGATCACGTTACGGCATCTGTTAACGCATAGCTCGGGCTACAGCTATGAGTTCATGACACCCATCCTGTAGCAATGGCGCAAAGCGCAGTCGTCGCCAGAGCCCAGGTGGTCTGTCACAGAGCGATACCAGCACCCGATTCTCTACGAACCGGGCACGGGCTGGTCTTACGGACCTTCCATCGACTGGGCCGGCTTAGTCGTGGGGCTTACAACGAAGACTAACCTGGAGGACTACGTTCAGCAGAACATCTGCGAACCGCTGGGCATCGACGACATGATATTCATCCCATCTCGCCGCTCCGATCTTCAGGCCCGTCGAGCATGGATGTCGTATCGCGACAGCGGATCCGCCACGGTTCGGGTAGCCTTACCGACCGAACGCAACCCCGCCTTTCAAAAGGAGCCTGGAGACGCCCACGCGGTGGAGGACTCTTCTCCAGTGCTCAGGGGCACTTCCAAGTCGTGCATGCATTGCTACGTGCCGCAGTATCTCCCGACGGCTCGCCGATACTTCGACACTCAACGGCCAAAGCAATGTTTAAACCACAGCTGAGCCCGGGCTCGCGACAGACGCTTACCAAATTCACTGGCAACCCGCGAGCCACCAAGACGATGGGTAGCAAGCCGCTCGGCACGCTGAAAGACCATGGCTTGGGTGGCATGTTGTTGACGGAGGCCCTCTCGGGCTGGCGACAGAAAGGTACGATGACCTGGAGAGGCAGGTCAAATCTAACTTGGGTAAGTACGTGGCGCTGGACGTGAGGTGAGGTGAGATGAGGTGACTGCTGACGGCGACACTTTATTTCGTTGATCGTACAACTGGTTTGTGCGGCTTGTACGCTAGCCAGCTCATGCCCGTTGGGGGTCCGAAGACGAATGAGCTGCTTCACATTTTTAAGAAGGCAATATACCGTCGTCATGCAGAATGGCAGTCTCTATCAGGGCAGCTATAGAGACGGTGTCGTAATTCATATTAGGTCTTACGCTGTTACACACGAGATTTCTAACGTAGTCGTTGTATAATCCGCTATTCCCGCTACAGCCGTGGTGAGAGTGAGGTTGAAATCCGTGCCGCAGCCGGCTGAGAATAGCTCTCCCCCTCGTCGTCCACACACTCACGTTTCGCGTCATTCGCTGATATGGGGATATTAGCCAATGATCATCGCTAATAAGATGGGACGAATTGAGTATGGTTTGAGCACTCATACTAATCCCGATAGGGCCCCGGGTCCGCGGCGAAGCCAAGAAAGATTCGGTGCATCTGATATGTAGTACATTGTCGTGAGTCATCTTGTGCTCCGATTCTGTGTTTCGATCTATCATCTCTGCAGCGCCAAACGCAAGTGAGCGCTGAGTATTCTACTCTACAGGCGCGGTGATTCAGTTGAGGTATCGTACCTCGTCTTCACTACTTCTAGATACACAAGCAGAGCGCCAGCATGTCTCGGCGACGCACAGCCCGAGTCCAGTCGCTGGCTGGAATCGGCGTTGATCGCATGGGCGCACTCGCGGCTCAAAAAGAGGAATCATCCACTACAGCTTTAAGAGACGACGAGTCGCACGATAGACCACTCAGATTGGAGAACCTCGACACTGACGTTCCTCCCCATCCCATCGCTCTCGAAGCTACGACTACGGCTATATCGACGAAAGAAGATAACAGTTACCTGCCCTTCATTGGCCAACTTGGCCTTCGCAAGGCCGCGGCAGCTCACGTGTCTCGAATGACGGGGGGCATCGCACAGTACTCTGGCGAGGAGAATTGCGTTATTACAGCTGGTGGACTCAGTGGGGTTCTCAATACGCTGTTCGCGACTGTCGAGCCCGGAGAAGGTGTTCTTCTGACTGATCCGACCTATATTGGACTCATCAACCGTGTGAAGCTCGTTGGAGCTATTCCCGTGCTCTTGCCGATAGAGTTTCGCCCTGGTGAGCCCTGGAGATTTCCACGAGAGAAATTGCAGCAATGCATCGACTCGTCGCGGGAGAAGGACGGGATCAGGATCACAGCCGTCCTGCTCAGCTCACCAGCGCTCCCATCCGGGGCGTATCTGGACAAAGAGGATTGGCAAGCCGTGGCAGATGTCTGCGTCGCGCGTGATCTCATGCTTATCTATGATGCTGCATTCGAGCGACTGCTTTTTGACGGTCGGCCTGTTATCCACCCTGCTTCGTTCCCTGGGATGGACGGAAGAACGATAACCGTCGGAAGTGCTTCAAAGGAGCTACGTCTGATCGGATGGCGCGTAGGCTGGGTGGTTGGACCGGCGTGGGCGATTTCTGACATTCAGCTAGTGGGAATGGCAAATGTTGTCGTTCCGGTTGGGATCGCGCAGAAAGCAGCACAAGCAGCCCTGGAGGTCTCAGACAAAGATTGTCTCGAGTTCACCAGGGAGCTGCAAGCAAGACGAGATTTGTTGATGGCGGAGCTGAAAGGTCTGCCAGTGGGCGTTCCAGCTGGAGGTTGGTCGTTTGTCCTTCGCGTTGAAAACGGAAGACAGGCGTCAAATGCACTAATGGAAAAAGGGATATACGTAACTCCAATGGACGGCTGGGGTGAAGCTCACGGAGCAGGATTTATTAGATTCGTGTTCTCCAACGAGCCGTGTCACCGACTGAAAGGGATTGGAACAAAGGTTCGAGCTGCACTTGGGATCGTACAGACCACGGAGAGCCGAGGGAAATAGACATAAGTCCTTATGGACGAGAACAGCAAGGAATCAGTGTAAGATGATCCCGCCGTGAGACGGCAGCGTTGTTCGAGGTCGAATCGTAGGAAAGTCTAGCCTCGTGCTCGATTGAAGCGACGGTTCGAGCCGCTCCAGATGAATGATAACTTGCAGCCAGTATCGCTATCATCAATGTCATGCTCGCGCTACAACATATATGCATACACGTCAACGCTTGCCCTCGGCGGCTGCATTGAGTCGAGCCCAAGCCTCTTCAACCTCCTTCGGCACATCAACATGTGGAATGAAGCAGGCTCCTTGCGGCCCATACCCCGTTGGCCGCAAACGAGGAATTTCCCCCAGCAGTAGACCCAAGAACCGTTCCATATCCCAGAGCTCATGACCTGGTATCTTCTCGATGTCGAACGTGAGTTGACTTCCGTTCGACTTGACCTTCGGCACAAAAGTCGGATAGCAAGTCAAAACGGGTCTATGCTCCTTCGGAACGTTCTCGTAAGTCTTCTCAAAGGATTTCGCGGTCCTAAAAGACATGGTGGGATCCTGCACAATCACAAGATCCGTACCGTCGTCAAGGCCTGCAGCAGTCATAACTTTGCGGGCCTCGATCGCGTTGGCGCCGCAATTTGTGCTCTTGCTTTCGACCAGAACTTTGACCCCGGCTTGCTCCAGCGTGCTCAGAGTCCCACTCTCTTTCAGAACAGCGTACATGAATTCTGCTTCAGATTTCTGCTGTCCCGCGATGCTGTCGTACAGGTGAGAGTATCTCTCGCTTCGCCGAATGGCTTCGTAGAGGTGCGGTGTTGAGTGCCCGACACCGCCACAGAGAACCAATGTTGAAATACACGATGGACCTGTGCGAAGCTCATCGTAGACGCGCTCGAAGCAATGGAAGATGGCGCTTCCGCAGATGACCAGGCAGGGTTTTCGGTCGGGTGTAGGTCGGCTTGGTCCGGACAGCTCTGCAAGGGCAGAGATCTCTTGGTTGGCCAGCCATTCAGCAAGAACATTGATGTCGTTGGCCGCGGTCAAGACAATGGACATGCTGGATGGACTCAGATACCAGTAAGCGTCGAAAGTCTGTCAGACAGGATGACACTCTTAGTGTACAAGGCTTGTTGGTTGATGACTGCGACTTCCAATGAGAACGCGTCGCAGACGTGACGCCAGCGCGAAGCTCACGCAGCTCTCGACATCCCAAGCTCTGCACTCATGTCGCGCTAGGACATAGTTTCTTCTCAACATCAAGAGGCTGTTGTGCCTCGAACTTGCCTGAAATTGATAGTTTCAATGGATTCGGTGTGCATGTGCGGGAAGGAATGATGAGCAGGGCCCGACATAAGTTGTCTCACCATTCGGCTGAAAGATCCCTTTCCACTGAGATGACGCGCCATGATATTATCAATATATTGAGAACATGAGCTACTAAGCTATCAAGTGTACAAGCAATGCATGTCTTAGCATGCTGAGAACTTCCCCATCGCAGCAGGCACACAGCGCATCCGACTTGGACCTACATTGCGGCATGAGAGGGGTAATATTGGCCCATAGCATCGTTTGTGTTGGAACTAAGCCACCCCTGCGATCAGCTCATCCCGTCTGTTCCTCGTCTCTTTTTCGTCGCCTCAAAGACTCACAGAAGCACACACACGACTTAGGACGGAGGTGGCGCGTAGACTGGGAACGTGCCAACATACATCGCGGGCATTGCAGGATTGCAATCAAACCAACAGTCCATATCCCGGTGACCCGTGTCGTATCATCCAACGCTGCACTTTGGATTGTCTGTCGACGTGGATTCCCACAATAGTTTCTTGAAGGCAAACGCCAGAGGATCACTGTCCACCTTTTGCGCCGTAACGGACAAAGGCGCAGACAGTCCAGTTACGGTGATGGGCACATATGCCGGAGCCGAAACCATTCCGCTCTGACCGATCGGCTGGTCGTTCTTGTCATAGATGGTCACTTGAACCTCGTAATCTGAGGCTGGGTTGTCGCCCTGCCCTGGCTTCTCATTCTTTTGGTATTGCCGCAGGTGAAAGTGGTCTAGATGTGAATGTGACGGCCTTTTTACCATCAGCCGAAACATACGTTGTCGTAGTGATGGCATGCCTTTACAAGTATATTGCCTCTTTTAGGTGCATTCTGGCTTGGCGTGCTGACTCACCCCGTACGTGTTTCCTTACCATCCCTCTCTTCCTCTCTACGAGAGAGGAAGAGACACACACAAGCTATAACAGACATGAATTGATTCCTTTATCGTCATCGTTCTGCCCTTTTCCCTTTGTTCATGGTGACCGCGCGACTGCTATCTTGACTCCCCACTTATGATGATAGGACCTAGGACGCACCATGATTCCCACCACAACGTTGTTACTGAACTGCTCCTTGGAAGTATCACATATAAATGCCAGAGCCGCAGCGGAACCGATTTATCTGTCAAGAGCTTTAGGACGCACTTGACAAGTCTGGATACGATCATAGTGCTCCCTTAATGCCAGATTTCGACGCAACAAAGATCTACATCCCCTTGTTCGCTACTTGTCTCGTACCTGAAGAAATCAGTCTCGTGGTGATTATGACATGGATATAGCCTGACGATTTTCAGTATTTCCGAGCCTTCTTCATCTTCAGTAGAATTTTTCAAGATTGCCACTTCACCCCGATCCTCGCCAAGCACATCTACGAGGAACCGCCTACTTCTCTCGAGGACATCTGGAAATCACGGGTTGATGAGATATTGGAGGAGAGATCCTTCGAAAATTGGTCAGAATCACAGATATGGCAGCTGTATAAAGATAGACTACGTCCGGACGAACAGCATCCAGCGAGTCCGGGATGGTCCAGCTTTGCCGTCGTCTTCATCGACGAAGGATGCATCCGTGTCGATGACGCGTGCATTAAAATTCTGACAGATGCGCCAGACCAGGAAGACGACCTGTCTTGCCTCTACCCGCAGCGCAACGAGAACAGGGAGGGCCCCAACGACGTGATTCCGGTTGACCGCGACGAGCAAGGTTGGCCAATTCAGCTGCCCCGGCCGGGGTTGAGGTCGGTAGAAATGTGGATGGCGCTAGGCCCGAGGGTAGCTCGAAACTTGGGAAACTTGAATATTTCTTTCAGCGACCATAGGGAAAACCAGACGGCGCAAGGAAAGCTTTTGATTGACAGTCTCTGGGACACACATCGAGAAATGACACCGTTCGAGGCTCGGCGCAAGAAGTGGTGCGCGATGGCTGGACTTCTGCGAAGGCTGGAGTACGATACACCAGCGGAAGGCGGCGATGAAAGGGAAGATGGCGAGGAAAGCGAAGAGAACTAACGAAACACGGCAGAAGTGGCGGGGCATCGTGTGTGCGGCCTTTCAACATGGGACTATTTGTCCGCCCGATGAGTCTAATCTCGTCAAATTCTCTACTGGCTATGCGAGCTGCTCTGCTACTGGCGGGCTCTGAAACTGAATTCCGAACAGGTTGTCAAAGCTGTTAGCTACTTCGCTCGGGGGCGTGCTTGCTCTTTGCGACTTGCAATGTCATAGTTTCTTACCCTGGACCTGGCTCGACAGATCATCATGACAGAAGGGAAAGCATACGGGTGGATGCATGACCGGATATAAGAGATCTTCGAGGAGGCTGGACATGATTTTACTGGTCCGATCATGCCCAAATTTGATACTCAGGTGCAGTACATCCCATTGTCCGCAACTTGTGTCGTCCCGAAAGATGTGAGTTGGCCAAGAGGACTTATACAAGCCATGTATGACATCTTCGCAGTACTTATGACTCTTCATCAAGATAGCACGGAGCAAGCCAATTTATTATTTCCTTGCCATATTCCCTATCTGTGCAAGGCTCCGCTTCTCGCGAGGGATGTAGAGATGTCACCTTGAACCCGCTCCGAGGCCCTAGATGGTGGGCATCGCATCAATTTTGCACCCCTATGGGATGAATTGGGTGGCTCATGGGGTCGGGCATTCGAAAGCACACCGGAGCGGGTCAGGCGCGTGAAGCGGTGTGCATTGGCAGGGTTGTTCAAGAGATTCGTCCCGGTTTGGCCTGACGAAGGGAAGGCCAAAGTCACCGAGGACGAAGAGAGCCGTGGTGCAGTGGCCGATGGAGAAGCAGACGCTGCATTGGACCAAGGCGGCTTGAAGTCCAAAGTGAAAGATTAGACTCGATCTTCAGCTCGGTCTGGCTGATCTACTTGCTGTGTTCGTACTCCGCTTCGCAGCCTGCGGATGAGCCAGACACACTGTCAAAGATGAAAATGAATATGCGCTTGGACATTTGGTCAAACTCCTTGCCTCAGTCTGAAGCTGAAGACCGAATAAACCAATACTCAAATGAAGCCTTTGAGTCAGTAAATCTGATCAATTCTCCCTGTTGACAGGCAGTTTGGACCTCCAGGATGTCTGTGACCAAGGCAGCAGAGGTGGCTGGACCTGCACAGCCACCGATAAGTGGATTCATACAAGACAGACCAGCCATAGTCTTCCTTGATCAATTAAGTCATGCACAATATTTAACTGCTCCCCTACCATGTCGAGGCGTGCTCTCAATCAAGTCCGACCAATGTATATTTCGCGAGAACACATGCCAGCGGACTTCCATCAGTGTTTGGAAACTTGGATGGTCACAATCGTCGGACGGTTGTGTTCCTTGTCTCGATGAGATGAGATAGCCTTTAACTTTCGAACATTCCAAATCGAGCTTCAAGACCCGGCATCGGCTGACAGGAAGAAGGCGAGATAGAGTTTACAAGGGCGGAGTTATGTCCCGGTTATGACGTTATGCACGCCGCCAACACGCTCACGGCATAACGCTCACAACGCAATTCAGGGACCCGCTTCCCCACCATAACGCTCCCTCATGAAGCAATGCGTGGAATCGTGCGCAGAAAAGGAAGGAGCCAGCTCAGCTCTGGACCGAAGTCATATATATAGAGGCTGCCACTAGCCTTTGTTCCCCAATAATAGTCTTTTACTCCCCAAGCAATTCACTGTCCCCCCTTCTCCTCACACCCACATTCCTGTCCCATTCGGATACAAACCTCACAACACATTTAGCATTCGACGATCTACACGTAAAAGATGGCTCAGGGCGGTCACAGCGCAGCTTGCTGCACCATTCCCCCGGTCCAGCACGACGTAAGAGACACGGCCCACCGCCGACAATGAAACCAATTGGTAACTAACACCGCAAAACGTTTCAGTACACCGGCAAGGGCAAGTACACCAACATCCTCAACATGAAGACGTACGAAACCGGGCCCGCCGACGCCGAGAACGGCATCCTCTTCGTCTCCGACATCTTCGGCTACTACCCGCAAACGATCCAGGGCGCCGACATCCTCGCCGCCTCGGACGGCGAAAAGCCCTACCACGTCTTCGTGCCCGACTTCTTCGACGGCAAGCCCGCCGACATCTCCTGGTACCCGCCCGACAACAAAGAGAAGGAGGAGAAGCTCGGCAAGTTCTTCGGCTCCAACGGCAACCCGCAGGAGGCCGTCAGGCGAGTTCCCCAGTTCGTCGAGGAGGCGACCAAGGCCTCCGGCGGCAAGATCAAGAACTGGGCCATCGTGGGCTTCTGCTGGGGAGGTAAGATTGTCAGTTTGTCGACGGGCAAGGGTACGCCGTTCAAGGTTGCGGCGGTGGCGCACCCGGCGATGGTGGATCCGAAGGATGCGGAGAATATCTCGGTGCCGTTTGCCATGTTGCCGAGTAAGGATGAGCCGACGGATGATGTCAATGCCTTTGCGAAGAACTTGAAGGTGGACCATCTGGTTGAGAGCTACCCTGACCAGATTCACGGCTTCATGGGTGCGAGAGGCGACCTAAAGGACCCGAATGTGGTTGCGAACTACCAGAAGGGATACAAGACTGTCCTGAGCTTCTTCCACAAGCACATCTAGGTACTACAGCGGCCTGGCATGTGTGAGCTTAATCAAGAGATCCAAGAAATGCAATGATGAAATTGATTCAACTTCCAGGTCATTTGCAATATGTACAAATGAACTCGCACTGAGAATTTTCTCCGTTGAGCAGCTGAGTAACATGTGCGTCTGTTCAGCATCACTGCATGGCATAGCCAAGTAGATATTCATTATTGTAGCCCTCGCAATCTGAACGGCCAGAAACCATGTGGTCGCCATTACTGGGGTTGTAACAACGGTAGATGGGGACCGATCCACCGACCTGGCTGGTATAAGCCGCACCGACGGGTCCCATGGGGAACTGGCCCTCGCAGCCCGGGTCGGTCGACAGCATGGTATGGCCTCCGACCTTGCACTCAAACAGCATCTGAGTCCCATCCTGCAAATCGTGGAGCAATCGCCAATTCTGCTCTGCATTGAATCCCGAGGGCAGCATGCGACTAGACGCGACATGTCCGCGAGAGGGGTTGTATCCTCGAGTCAGCAGGATGTAAGGCAGATACTCGAACCCGCAGTTCAGCTGCGGCGGGCTGATGTCGTTCCTGTTCGCCAGAGCCCAAGTCGACCACGACGGCTTCGCAGAGCCGTCGCTCCTCCTCAGACCGAGCTGGAGCCCGCCCTCGGCCGCATTGTCCACCATGCGATGGTAGATGAAGTTCTCGACGCCCGGCGTCCCGAGGATGTTGCGGAAGGCCTGGCAGAGGTAGCTGTTCTGAGCGTCCTCGCTCGACTGCTGGCCAGAGTTGATGCCGTTCTCCGTGAACATGACTTCCCAGGCGTGCGGCTTGTTGGGGAACTGCTGGCGGAGGTAGCCCAGGAGGACGCCCGGATTTCCAAAGGTCACCTGAGGGAAGTCGTCCGCTCCGAAGACGGGGCTGAACAGGTTCGGTGGGTAAGGGTGGTAGGCGACGCGCCATTGCCTGCCTCCGGAACGGGCATCCAGGCCTTCGATGACGGTCTGTCCGGAAAGCAGACCGTTCTGAGGCTGGTCGTTCACCTTGCCAAAGTCGTGCTGGAGGGAAAGCAAAACTTTGGCAGCAGGCTGCTCCGCCGTAATCGTGTCATAAGCCGCGTTCCAGTTGGCGGCAATCTGGTTGAGCCAGTCGTTCTCGTCACACGGAGTGCCCTGTCCGCACCCAATGTCAAACCAATCATTCGAATTGACCTCGTTGTCGATCACAAAGTCTGCGATCCTTCCGACCCCGTTGAGCCCATTGTACCTCTGCGCCAACATACCGGCGAACCTAGCGAAATCTGCAACATTATCTGGGATGCAGAAGATCTCCATGCCGGCTGCGGCGGGCGAACACGGTCTCTGTCCCCTCGCCCACGACGGGGTTCCATAGACGATGGCGGTGACGACCAGACCTCGTGCGGACCATCCTTGAATCGCCTGGTCGGTAGCGGCATCGATGACGAAGCAGCGACCGTCATACTCTTGCTCGTTGCTGGCACAGGGCGCGCCTTTGGGGTTTGCCTCCCAGTTCGACCAGACCATATTCATGGAGACGCCACCGGCGTTGTTACCGGAGATTTCATCTTGGTTGCTCCAGAAGTCTGGCTGGATACCCTTGATGTGATAGATTGATCTGGTCGGATAGGGCAATTGGGCGAGAGTAACGGAAGCGAACAAGGTCGCGAGGATGGATTTCGTCAACATGGCTCAAGGTCGAAGCTCTGTTCCGGGTATTTGCCGTCAGCCTCAACGTCCGCACTCGTCGCCTTAATAGCCATGGGAACGGGCATTCTTATATGCTCGGATAGGTCCCTTGCCTGTCCAAGAATAGTCGAAATCAGCCTCGCCATTCGGCTTTGGCGCCTTGGCGAGGTCCAAAAGTGCCTCGTGGATTTGCGCTTCAAGGACGGTCAAGAGGAATGGGTAACCCCGTGGCTGCCGCACGTCGTTGAAAGTCTGAAAGGACTTCGACCAACCAGCATGAGAGTGGTGTGCCCCCTCTAGGATGAGGAACCGTGCAGATTCGAGTCGAAAATCAGGCTCTTTTTGCCGAGCGTCCCATGAGCGGGCGCCAGTGCGGGCGTGGAAGGTCCCCACCGACATCACGCTTCGGATGCAGCGCGATGTAACAGTAACTCTGATTGATGGAATTTGGAAGCAATAAGGGCCACAGCGGGCGGGGGGAATGTTAAGTACTGCAGTTTCCTCGTTGTTCATGTCAGGGACAATGGGGTCCGGTTCCAGTCATAGTCCCTTCCTCTATGAGTTTCGCCCTGGCTTTATCGGGAAGTGAAAAAAGGACTTTCCGACTGGTTCGTCATGTTCACATGGATGATTCCGGGGTAATTTTCTCCATCCGTCTGACAGTGGTGAGCTGGGGGACTTTCGGGGAAACAAGCTCAAGGTAAACAGGATACGAATTCGGGAGATCCCTGTTTACTTGATTGGAGTGGCTTTCACTGCGGCCTAGCAACCAGGTCGTAGTGCAGCGTCAGATGTGGCCGATCGGTGAAGTGTGCTTTGTAATCTGGCCGCGGGTGGGGCAAGCTTGTGACTGCGCTGGCTATCATCGGATGTTGGCGAAGGTTCGCAGCTCTGGCAGTAATATCACTACCTACATCGCCGCTGCTCGAAAAATATCAATACAACAAGAACCTGAGACCAATACCATCACATGAGATGTTCTTTTTCAATTATCATTTGAAAATGCTGTATCGAGCACTATCCAAGATGTGAATGTACAGAGTAAAAAGTGATGACATGACGCTGGCTGATCAACTCAGTCCCGGGTATCGTAATAAGAATATCCCGTCCTCTCGGGCATAAATGTGAGCGTGAGAAACAGGGTGTTATGGAAATGACTGGAACATTAGCCCATTCTGTCGAGTCTGCGAAGCCTTTCGTCGAGCTTTTTCGACTTCTTTAGCTTCTTTAACGCCTTGTCCAACTCAATGCCGCCTCGCTCGGTCGTGCATTCTGCAAGAACAGCATCGACTTGAGAGGCCTCAAAACCTTGGTTCATCAACTGGTTCCTTGC
Source organism: Cyanodermella asteris (assembly GCA_900618795.1). Taxonomy (NCBI): domain Eukaryota; kingdom Fungi; phylum Ascomycota; class Lecanoromycetes; order Ostropales; family Stictidaceae; genus Cyanodermella; species Cyanodermella asteris. Next base: position 732,943 of record UYJD01000011.1, read on the forward strand.
CAGAGTGTATGGGTTGGTGGAATCAGCGCCTGCCGCAACACCCGGCGTATCGGGGTAGACGGGAAGCTTGTCGTGACTTTCAATGTACGACCCTGGCCGGGTTCTCTCATCGGGGCCCGGATTGCCGCGGCTACCCTCTCTGGAAGGAGCTTCTGAAGCGCCATTGACCGCGAGCTGCATGTTCATGTTCCTCGTCGAGACCTTCGGATCCATCTCTCTGCGGGATTTCGGATTCCGTAAAAAGATACGTGTAGCGCCGGCTTTGGCCGTGGTACTTTTGCTGCGGCTGAAGAAGCGACCAGACTTCAGCGAGTCTGTTGGCGAGGACGGACCACCTTCAGCTGTGGAGTCGTCAGAAAGCGCCCGTTGTGTGGGCAGTGGCGGTGCTTGGAGCCTGCTTTTGTTGGCGTTGGTGAGAGAGCGTGAAGGGAGACGAAGGGAGAGTTTGCTGCTAAAGCTGGTAAAGCCTGATTTCTTGGAACTTTCCTTGACCGACTTCGACGGGCCAAGACTTGCCTTAGTGATCTGGGGGGTAAGTGGCTTGGTTGGATTGGCTGGAGCTGTTGCAACGGGTGCTACGTTATTGCTGTCTGCCGAACCTGGGATCGACTGCTTGCGCTCTGGTCCTGGAGTAACCAGGACGTCCTTGACTGTTCGCAAGCGATCGACAAAGAGACCGACCTGCTGTCTTGATGGGAAGATTTGCTGCTGAGCTCTAAAGGCCGGATGAACCTCGTCTTGAGATGCTCCCGTACTCTGTCGAACATCTTTTGCAAGCCATTCTTCAAGCACACTACAAATTGGTCCTGTGAGGAAGCCCGAACTGGTGAAGTTGCGCCCGGGAGGTGTCCAACTGGTGAAGCCGAGAGATTCTGCAGTGATGAAATTCTCCTGTGTCGCGGTCTGCGGGCAGAGGACTTGCAGGTTCGTCCCTGGGGCGAGGCTGAGAAGATGGATTGTCCATTCATCTGCGGCGAGGTTAGCGTTGTGCGTACTACAGAATTGTGTATACTTACCAAGAAGCGCATTCTCCCTTATAGAGCCACCCCGTGGGACATCTGCTCCCTCGAAAATGCCAAACTCTCTTGCTTCGCGGCGCTGTCCACGGTAGCCTCTAACAAGCACGCGCAGACACAGCCAGATCTCACCCATGCGCATGAGCTCCTCCGGTGATAGTCCTTCATCGTTGCCGAATCCAAAAGCTGGATAGTCCTGCGCACTGATGGATCTCGGTTCGTTGTTCCGAGCCCGAGCTTCACCAATTGTTTGCCCTTTGATCCACAGCTTCTGCAACTCGAGATCTTCTCGACGATCTTCGTCTTCACCAAAGATTTTGCAGAACGTCCAAATTCTCCATATGGCATCATCGACAGGAGATGAGTGTTTATTTTCTTTCGCATCCAGCATGAGAGCAGTGATCGGACTCAACGACCGCCCACAGTGATGCAGGATCATCGCTTTGAGCTTGGTCAGAGATGTCATACTGTGCACCCACTGTTGGCGGTAGACCTCTGGTGGATACTCGAGCTGGCCTGTCTCGGATGATATTGGCATGTGCATCTCGAGGTACTCCCACGCAGGAGGCGAAGAGTACCAGAGTGAATTTCGGAGAAGTTTCGTGTCATGGCGGAGAAAGGTGCGCTGGAACCCACGGCTGACCAAAGACGCATTGAACAAGTCTCTCGGGCACAACAGATTGCGAAGAATTTGATACAAGACTTGCTCAGCAGTGTCTGCAGAGATTACATCCATCTCTTCCAGCTCTTCTGTTGTCATGATCTCGGGCATTGGCGGCATTTCAGTGATGTCGTCAAAGTCAGCTGCGGTCGAAACTCTTCTAGAAGCGAGGGTCGTACGTGGGCTGGGAATACCGGCATACAACTCTGGAATCTCCGATGCAGCAGCGGACGTGATAGAACGAGCTTTGGCAGAACGTGCTGACCGAGCCGATTTGATGGACCGAATGGATTTGGTGCGTCCTGAGCCACTGGACAACATTGACTGGGTGTGAGAGTGGTGGCGGCGACTTTCCCGTTTCGGTGAGTCCGGAACTGGAGGAGGAACAAAGCTGGTGAGACCAGCCGGCGTTGCAGGTTGTACGGAGACTCGAGGTGATGCTGAGCCTGCCATTTCGTACAAACCTGCCAATGTATTCGCCCAACTGGCCTCTGTTGGAAGCTCAATTGGAGCCATGGACTTGATTCTGACCGTGTCGCCAGGTAGCTCCTCGACGAAGGACTGCTGGGGTGGCTCATTGTGCGGTGTATCACGGAGCTCACGCACTTCGTTTGACTGTTGTTCTTGTTCTTGTTGCTGTTGCTGTTGCCGTTGCTGTTGCGGTGGCTGACTCGATGCAACAGGTTCTGCTTCCCCAGCATTCACTTGATTAGACAGCATCTGACCAAATATTTGCGTAGACATGAAAGAAGTATCGGTCGCTGTCGCTGGACTCAGAAGCTCGAGACGTCTGCGGATCTCATTGAAGTGGACATCGGTAGTGCCAGTCCTGAAAGCACCGTGATGGCTGCTGAAGCTCTCGCTTCGCGCCATTGCTTCGTCGGTCGGTCCCAATGCTGGCGCCGGCGGTATGGCAGCAGAGCCAAAGAGGACTTGCTGCGCTTGAGGGACCTGCGAAGCTTGTACTGGAGCCGTCTCGGCTTCATTCTCATCATGCTTACTCTGGACCTGAGCAGGTTGGCGTTCGACATTACGATCCGACCCTGGCTGCTGCTCAGTTGCCATGTTCCCCTCACCCAGAATCTGTTGAACCTTGGCAGGACCACCACCAAGGTGCATGGCAGAGGGATCAAGTCGAGCATCGGAAGGACGGCGAGAGTTCTGAATGCTTTGCGTCGCAACATGATGTCTTTGAGGAGGTTTTGTCGGCGGTTCAGGTGTGGACGGTCCAGACCGACCAAGAGATACAGGACTTCTACTTCGGCTTCCCGGTGTGGGTGGAGGTCGTCGCGAGGGCTCCATGCGCATTGGCCCGCGAGCGATCTGCAGCGGCGCATGAATATCGAGGTGCTGCTGAGAACCCTGCGGTGACTCCTTGATTGGATCCAAGCCATCGCCAAGCGCAGGAGTCAAGAATGTTGCGCCGTATATACCAGCAGAATTGGGCGGAGCCGGCCCTGAGCGCTGAAACGCGTCATCTAGTGCATCGAGATCTTTTGGCGTATATTTCGAGCGCAGCTGAGCAGCCTGAGAAGGAGCAGTTTGCCCTCTGCGAGTGGATTTTGTCATTTGACGGGACGCCGGGCTGGCCGGGGTCTCCTGCGGTGGCCTGGCAGGTGACGATGTGTTGGGTGTTCGCGATGCGCTGATAGGCGCTCGCGGTGTTGGAGGAGTGCGCGAAGAATTATATTGGTCCATTGGACGCTGACCAGGCTCGGGCGGGAGAGGTTTGTTGATGTTGCTAGCTGTACTTCGCATAGAACTTGCGCTCGGGCGACGAGTCATCCATGGTCTAGGGACAGCTGGCGAAGGGGGAACTTGTTGGTGTAGTTGAGGAGTGCTAGCCATCGCTCGCGGCTGTCGTGGAGCCAATTGGGATGGGTTTTTGACGGCCGCTGGGGGTGGAGCAGACGACCCGTAATCATAATGCGAATAGCCTGGCCTCGAGGGAGTATAGGGATTATTTACAGCTCGGGATGATTGTTGTTGGTGGTGAGGGAGGTAGTTGTGATGACTTTCGTGACTGCAAGGCTGTCTGGTTGGAGAAGGTGGTTGTACGACTTCCGGAAAGTCATTGCGTGAGAATGCGCTCTTTACACTCTTCAAAGAAAAGCCTGATAGCCTTTTGACCTTGACGGGAGGAGAATCCGGCGAGGCCTTGACTGTTGATGCGCTGCCTTTGCGCATTGCATTGGCGGGCGCACTTTCGGGTGTCTTTAGCCTGGTCATCTCGGTAGTCTGCTTGGGTGTACTTTTGCTTGGAGACCTGGCGTCAATTGGTCTCAATCCACCTCTTTCTGGCGATGAGTACATGGCATGCCCCACCTGGGGGACATCCAATTCGTAGACGGAATGTACGGGTGCGGAGACAAAGGGATCTGGTGCCTGGGAATCGCCTCTCGCATGTCCACTCGAGGGCCGCCTCGGTGTCGCCTTCGAGTTCGGCGAGGCAGTCTTGCTTTGGGTACCAAGGAGTCCAAAGCCTTTCAGGTAGTCGTCGTCGATGAGTGACTTTCCAAACTCTTCAAAGTTGATGTCGTTGTAGCCTCCAGTTCGTTCGGTGGACTGCGACTGGACAAGGGGGTATTTCATGGAGTCGGCATCCTGGGATGCGGCCAGTAAGGAGCTGTCCTCGACAGCTATCTTGCCTTCGTGATGGTTGATGTTGGAGGGCCGGCGCGGATGGCCCCTCTGGTCGCCATGATCGTCACGATGAAGACTGTTCCGTCTGCTGGAATAGACAGAACGAGGGATGGTCGTGGCCATGTCGGCAGAGACGGCCGGTGCACCTGGGCGGCCAGCAGAGGACTGCTCAAGGACCGCAGGGTTCCTTCGATTGTCCGAGGCGCTTGTGGCTTCACTGTCGAATTTCCATGGCTGGAATCGGCGAGCCCCTGTCAGTGCTTCTGTTCCAATTCCACCACCGGGTTACCCAGTGTCTCTTGCAATATGCGCCAACCGGCCGGAGGAATACAGGGGACCGCTGAGGAGGATTCGCGGCGGGTAGCAGAGGCTGCAATGAGCTTTGACGGGCGTAGGACTGGGGAGTGAGTGGCAGAGGCGGGTGTCGAAGTGTCGAAGAGAGTTGAGGCACAGCTGGCAGCGTGTACCGGCAAGGCTCTAGTTTCCCTGGGTCACGATGGCAGGCCAGGTCGACGAAGGGGGTGGGTGGATGGCCCCGGAGGTCCAGAAAGCTCAGGGCAGCAGTGGAATTTTCGTCGGCGAAGCAGAGCAACACGAGAATAGGCTGGCAAAGAGGCAGTAGGTCGCAAATGATGCCAGTAGCGACTAGCAGCGTGGTGCTGTGAGAAGACTAGAACGGCGGCGCACCGTCGATGATGAGAGTAGAGGTAGCATCGCTCGACGACAGACGCAGCTACAGTACTTCTCCACCCTCCACCATCCACCCTCCAGGGGGCATCTTACGTGCGAGTCTACCACAGGCTGGCTACTTTGCGGGCGACCACATGCACCCTCGACGAAGGACACTGCCTATACGAGGTGGAAGGAAGGCCCACGACGAGCGTTGATTGAGCCACGAGACTTTGCGTGGCTGCACCATTGCTGAGCAAAGCAAGCCTGCATATGCCCAAAGAGCAGATCTGTTTCATCACCAGTGTATATGTACAGTACGTCGATTTTTGCCAGCCCGGACCGGACTCTGACATCGCTCATCTTCTTTGTTCGTTTAGAGCGGCTTGTTGGGTTCTACTACGACTGCTTTCACACCGTACTCTCCCCGATTCCCATCTCGGATCGCGGTCCCTCCGACCGGGACCCAAGGGACAAATAGACGCCCACATGGCATCGCAAGGAGCAGCAACATTTCAGCGTGGCAGAGCTTCTCCACCATGGCATGGGACCAGGGTAGTCTGCGGCGCCACGGCACTCAATTGGGCCTGACGTCGCCGTCAGCCTCCTTTTCCCGCTCAGGAACACGCAGAGAAGGCCGCTACATCCCCACTACTGTCTTACTACCGGTAGTGCTAACTTGGAGTTCGTGCCCGTCTCTATTCCCGTCGCAAAATGATGTCGGCATATCCATGACCTTGACAGGAACCACGCCAAATCCCGGCGGTAAAAAGTCTTGGTCAAAGGACGAAAACACTCTCGTCGCCGTGTATAATTATACACTGCCGGGCGGACACGATTTCTCGAAACAAAAGCACGGCCGAAATAGAATTGCGCCATCCCATGTCTTGAATCTTGAATGACTGGTATGAACGCCTGTGGCGTGAAGCGATTGACACACTTGTTCTTGTCGACAGCGGCGACACTGCCGAGCGAGCCGGGCTATTGATTCGAATTGGCTGCCGCCGTTGATTGGCAAGTCTGGAGCTGTCGTTTCACCACTGCGCCGCATCAACCGCGATCATCGTTCGACATGGAGCCCTCGGACCCGGTTCTTGCTCGAGAGTAAATCGCTGCCACGTTGGGTCACATGAGACACGGGCACGAAGGATGATCGTTTCGATCGTCAGTCTCCGCCGTCCACCATGCTTTGCTCGCCTCTTTTTTCGCCTCGTCTCGCCCATCTAATTCGTGGTCGTTGTGGTAATACCACGCGGTACGACGGGACACAGTCAGGCCCGTCCATCTGGTCCATCGGTTCACGACATTCGCACATGGCAACACTAATTATAGGGTGCCATCCGCCATATTACTATTCCACAAATGCCTTTGTCTTCGCAGCGAGCAGGACTGAGGGAAACCCGGAACGGGGGATGACATTCTATACTACGTTGTACAGTCCCGTACTCCCGTACTCCCGTACTCTGCCGTTGAATGTCTGGACTGGGTCGGTTGGTGAGACAATAGGCCGCTGCAGGTTCAAACGTTCATGGTGGCGAAGCATTGAAACTCAAATCCGAGTTTGGCTTAACCTCCTGCTTGACATCTGAACGCCAAGGCTGCACCGTTACAAGCCGCTCCATAAAAGAGTAGACGATACGCGGTGAGTGTTTATCGCTCAGCTCGAGAAGTGCCTAGCGTGAAGCTGCCGATCGTGGGTCGTTGATGTCGGTTTCCAAGTATTTAATTCTCTTTTTAAAATTGGTGTTAGCGACCAAACTACGTCACACATGACGGCGCAAAGAGATGTCACGAAGTACGATTTTGACGAGATTACGAAGTCGTGTTTCTAAGCAACCGAAGATTAAACCCCAGATCCAGAAAGACGAGAAGACAAGAAGTGAAGAAGACGTAGAGGGTCATGACGATGAAAACAAGGAGCCCGTTCTGGGCTTCGCAGATGCCGTGCAGAGCCCGCGGCTTGTAGATGAGAATTCTGATGTCGATGCCCAGCTACTAGTGGTATTGTGGGTTGTCGCAATGACAACGAGCGGCTTGGAAATGTTCACAAATCTATGAGAATTCGAGATACGCACACATATGACCAACTGAAATACGTACGGCGTCTACGCTATGTTATGAACCACGGCCGAAGAGGTCACGAACGCGGGCTCATCTCCTTTGTCGAAGTATGAGGCACGGCTTAGTAACACATTGTCGTTGTTGGCCACCATCCGGCCATGTGAATCAGTCTGAACGTTGTGTATTCAACAGGTTCTGCCACTTTGGTACTAAATAGTCCCAATAAGCTGGCGCATCATCGAAAAAAGGAACCGTCTCCACCATCATTCGGGCAACGTCGCCTGTGCCGTCAACAAAGCTCGAGCTCACCCATCTTCAACACCTGCAAATCGAATCTCGATCCCTCGCAAACCGAGACCGTCTCAACTGCCGAAGTTCTTAGGCGGCTCAGTGGCTGGACCCTCGGGGGTAACATATGCCTAAAAGAGTGAGACTTTGTCAGCACGGGAACTCACGATACGCTGACAGAGCTATGTTGCCAGCTAATCCACCCAAAATGTGGGGGTCGTGGAACACGGAAAGCACAGCAGTGTAATGTGGTGAGCTAAAACTTACCTTTGTCAGTCCACCGTCGACCAGGAAATCGGTGCCGTTGACGAAACTGCTCTCGTCGCTGGCAAGGAAAACGACGGCGTGGGCCTGCTCGACGGCCTCACCGAAACGGCCAGAAGGGAAGTGAATTTCGCGCCTCAGGCGCTTGGGCTTGTCGTCACCAAGCCATTCTTGGAGAAGCGGTGTGCTGTAGAAGAAAACGATCAGCCTCTTCGTCACCAAGACGAATCCCAACAACCTTCCGAGTCTGATCCGATTCGGATCGTCGAAAGCTCAACATGACTGAACATGCACTTACTTCAGCGGCGCAGGACACAATGAATTGAATCTATACCCGTCCCTCGCATGCACAATCGCCAACTCCCTCGTCATGGCCAGAACCGCTCCCTTGCTCGCCGTGTACGCCAGCTGAGGCGTCGCGGCACCCACCAGCGCCACCATGCTCGCCGTGTTGATCACGCTCGCCTTTGTCTTCTTGTTCCGCTTGAAGCTCAGCACCGCATGCTTACTGCCGAACCACACGCCCTTGACGTTGATGTTGTGCGTCAGGTCCCAGATCTTCTCGGGCGTGTCGACGGCGTCGGCGTCGTCGGCGTGCATGATGCCGGCGTTGTTGAAGATGATGTCCAGGCCGCCCCAGGCGTCGACGTGCTCGACCATGGCTTTCACGTCGGATTCTTTGGAGACGTCGCACTTGATGGTTTCGAGCTTGAGGCCGGCGGGGACGCCACCTGCGGAGGTTATCTTCTCTTTGGCTTTGGCGAGGGCGGGCTCGGAGATGTCGGCCATGAGGACGCTGGCGCCTTCACGGAGGAAGAGGACTGTAGTTTCGAGGCCAATTCCTCTGGTAGAGGTCAGCATGCGTCGCTTGTCCCATGTAGGTGAGGATTCAAATCATAAACCAAAGCGTTTGTGCAAGATGAATACACTTTCTGAACGGTGTGTACACGAGTAAACATCACAACCGACTTGAAACAGAAATCGAGTTTGTCAAATCTCGCCATTCGAAAAGCACAGCATATCAGAGCTTGACATACCCAGCTGCACCGGTGATGACTGCATTCTTGCCAATGAGGCGGCCTGGCCTAGTAATCGAAGCCATGATCAAGTTTCAGCTGAGTTCGATCTACCCAATCAATCCAGACACTTTTTGATGGTGTGGCAAGTTATTGAGGAGTGGAAAAGGCAGCTTCAAAACAGAGTCATGAGCTTGGGCAGCTGTTCCGATAGCTGTTCCGAGACCGCCATTTGGAGCTTCGACGCTGAGGGGCAGCTGCACTATAATGGCCACACATGAAATCATAGCACCGCTTATCTTATCACTTCTGTATTCCGTAGAATTCCGATTACACATACTTATCGACGTGGTGGGCTGCTCCCACGATAGCGACCGCCTCGATGCTGAGTGATAGCGACGACACTATCGATGGCCTGCACGGGCAGATCATGCCTGTTGCTATCCACAAGCAGCAGCTGGATGCGTGCTTGGTGTAGCGTGGCCCAGGCCCTGGAGCTTTGCTGCATCTGTTCTGAGGCTCGCGTGCCCCCCCGCAGCTCTAAAACCGAATAAGCTGCCAAGCTCCCGATGGCCCATTAGTTCAAGCTGCAGTGCCCGCTTCCATTTCCCGATTGGGCATCGAGCTGGCTGCTTTGCAAGTCTCCAATTCCCAACCACCACGTTTCGTCTACGCCGATATCCCGGTCTAAGAGCTCTGTTCCTTGCAGCTCGAGCTCAATTGCAGCTTTGGCCCTTGTTCTGTCCACCCACCTTGACTGCTGTGTATTAGGTGTGCGTTTTGAGTTTCAGCTCAGCATCACGTATCTCGTGACCTTTGTTCGGCTGAAATTCCGACGTGAGGTCATCAATACCAAAGACCAGCAAAGATGGCACCTGGCTCTGTGGGTATAGTCAAACCGACACTCGAAACTTTGGAGACCATCCTTGCCAATGATACGCGAGTCAAGGTCGCTGGCGTAGATATCGATGGCATCCTGCGAGGCAAGCTCATCACCAAAAAGAAGTTCTTGTCTATTGCCAAAGATGGCTTCGGTTTCTGCTCCGTCATCTTCGGCTGGGACATGCACGACCAAACCTACTTTCGAGAACTGAAGATCAGTAACGCCGAGAATGGGTATCACGACATTGTGGCCGTGCCCGATTTGAATAGCTTTCGCCGCATCCCTTGGGAGAACAATGTCCCATTCTTTCTCGTCAGCTTCCGCGACCCGGACACGAGCAAGTCGCTGAGCGCGTGCCCGAGAAGTCTTCTCGCCAGAGCAGTGGACAAGTTGAGCAAAGCGGGCTACGGCGCCATGGCGGGTGCCGAATATGAGTTCTACCAATTCAAGGCTCCTTCGACGAGCGACGAGCGCGGCCATCCATCGTCCACAGCAGCGTTTCTCAAGACAAATCCTCCAGCAGCTCTGGAATCGCTGACTGAGGGGATGTTTGGCTACTCCTTGACCAGGCCGGTCCATAATCAGGACTACTATTACAGCGTCTTCGACACCTGTGAAGCGTTCGACTGTGGCATTGAAGGCTGGCATACAGAGTCTGGTCCTGGCGTCTTCGAAGCTGCATTAGAATTCGGCGAGATCAGAGCCATGGCAGATCGAGCATCACTCTTCAAATACGTCGTCAAATCAATCTCATCCAAGCACGGAATCACGCCTTGTTTCATGGCAAAGCCGCGGGGTAACCTGCCCGGCAATTCAGGACACATGCACGTCTCGATCGTCGATCCCAAATCCGGCAAGAACCTACTGTTCCGCGAAACTGAAGACCCCAACCCTCCTTATTCCGATCTTGCCCACCTTTCCGACCTCGGGCGGCATTTCTTGGCTGGCTTGCTTGAAGGGCTACCAGACATCATGCCGCTCTTCGCCCCTACAATCAACTCATACAAACGTCTAGTCGAGAATTTCTGGGCCCCCGTGACCGTCTCCTGGGGGTTGGAGCACCGCGCAGCAAGCATTCGACTGATCACACCTCCGACCGCATCATCAAAAGCCACTCGTTTCGAGGTCCGCACACCCGGCGCAGACACCAACCCATACCTCGTCCTTGCCGCTATTCTGGCGACAGGGTGGCGAGGTGTCGAGAAGAAGCTCAAAATACCGGTGCCGCCACTTGGCAAAGGCCAGGAAACGGGTGGTGAGTCGGACACGGGGGCTAGATTGGCAAAGAGTTTGAAAGAGGCGACCGCGACGTTTGCGCGAAAAGGCAGCGTCGCTCGTGAGGTGTTTGGTGATGAGTTTGTGGATCACTTTGCTGGCACGAGAGAGCATGAGATACGATTGTGGGATGAGGCGGTGACTGACTGGTAAGTCGATGCATGAATTGCGATTTAGGCGAGGTGTGCTAACGTCCCACTAGGGAGTTTAAGAGGTATATTGAGACTGTCTGAAGGATGAGCTGGTTGTTCTTGGATACCCAGACGAATGTGTTATCCTCGCGTGCTTGCTCATTTGCTGATGGCTGCGACGTGTCACGTATTCCACCGTCGAGTCTTGTGCTACCACTTGCTCTGCTTAGTCGCTTCGCAGCAGCTGTCCACCTAGCTCAGCATTCTGTCGTTGCATTGAGTGAGGGAAACGTATATTTTGATGAGCAGGGAGACCTCACAACGCGTCACTAATGCCAACAAAGCTTCAGGCGAGATTGCAATAATGCCGTACGGACAAGGCCTATCTACCCTTCTGGAGACTGACTCCCGTGATCCCAAAGTCCTCGGGTATTGCTAGGCCCTGTTCACCCGGACTCTGACCTTGCCTCAGAAACTCAAATGGATGCGGCAGACCGCCACGCAACTGTCGCTTCAAATATCTCACCGCCGCCAACTAATCTTTCATCACTTCCCGTGGAGCTGCTCGAGACGATCGGCGAGGCAATGGAACAGACGACAATACGCCCGAGGCCTTTGCCCAGACACGGACACTATGAATTGCTTGCACTTACTGCCGTGAACAGACGCTTCAGGGCCGTCTTCATGCCTCTATTTCTCAAAGAACTGAGATTTCCAGAAAATGCAGAGATCACTGAAATTTCGACGCGCAGACTCGAAACCCCTCGTGCAGATGATTATATCCACCAAGTTTCGGAATTCGCACGGTCGGCCGATCTTTGATGCAGCTCATGAAGCCGCTTGTCAGGGTATTCATCGGGTGCGACAATGTTCTTCCCGTCAAAAATGTGACAAAGGAGCAGGTCGATGAAGAGTTGTGCAAGCATGACGTCCATATGCAGTCTATTTTCAGGAATCCCGTTGCGGAGCGGGTTCTTGTGGAGAAGATGTATGATAACCTCGACTTGCTGTTTTGTGTCTGATACGGCGGGTACTACGGACAGGTAAGCTCTCGCTGTAGACTTATGGTCGTGGCTGTCCTCAGCCGTGGTGCGTTGGTTTCAACTTTGGGTTTCAACGGTACTCAAACATGGTTGTTTCCGTCTAGCTAGGTCGAATCACAATCAAACCACAGGTATCAAGCATATTAATCCTGTGGCTCGAGAGTGTGCGCTTTCTTCCTCAGTTTCTTCTTCCGTTGCCATAATTCTGAGCAGCATCCCTGTCTGTCCATCTCTTGTTACTCATTTTTGGAACACTCGCACTGCGACGCACTCACATTTCCAGTGAAGTGCCAAAGTAAATGCCCAGCAAAGGACTGAATTGAGTACCCAAGCAAGTGTCCAGCTACGTACGCAAGCAATTGTCCAAACAAAGACCAAGATAAATGGCCAAGCAAGCGTCTGGCCTCGTGCCGAAGTAAGTGTCGAACGAAGTACCCCATAAAACCCGGCCAGATATACAGCTCAGTACTGACAAAATCATCAAGGACCTATACGATGGCAACTCTAGCACTCGTTCCGAAAGTTGCAACCACCCTTCTGCGAGCAAGCCCACTCAATCGCCCTGAGAGGAACATGTCCACGCCCAGCGACAACTCCACTTCGTCCGGGACCACCATCAATAGTCTCCCCGTTGAGCTCCTGTTAATGATCGGCGAACACGTCTGCGAACCATCCCTCCCGGTCCGTGGGAATCCGTCAGTCAAAACTGCTCAGCCGTCGCGTGACCAAAGCAACGACGTTGCCGATACCATCACAGCTCTCCTACGCCTAGCAGCAACATGCCACCACTTCCACAACATCTTCGAGCCCCTATTCTGGAAACTGACCAGTTTCGCAATCATCAACAGAGCCGACCGACCACCCATTCATCTCCTCTCCTTTCCAGGCATATACCCGCTACTCTGGGCCGAACAGCCCGACGATCGAACCTCACCTACCACGGTAGCCTCCTGGACTCTCCATCACGCGATCCTCTCTCCGACTTGCCATTGCTGGATCCAGACCCTCCAAGTCGACGCCTCCGAACTCACCTACTTCGACCACCTGTCCGTAACCATGCACAGCGTGAAAAACCTGACTCTGCGCTGCCGCTGGGGCGAGATTCTCTGCGACCACACCCTTTCGCTCGACGATTCGAGCCGGAAACTGATCTTCACAATCGGCTGGGAAGGGACCGGAGCGAAGTGGAAGGAGAGGCTGCGCTGCATGCCGCGTCTGCGCGGCATTCGCGTTGTTCGCGATGTCTCCGACGTCGGGCCCTCGCTCGATGGCGGTTCGGAGGTCGTCGGCTCGGGGCCGGGTCAGTGGCGGGTGTCGGTTCGAGGGGAAGGGGGTGAGGGGCCGTTGATTGAGGTTCCGATGTGGCTTTGGCGGAGAGTTGTGCTGTGTTTCGGCGGATTGACCGGCTTGTCCTTGGTGTGATTGCGGACGTTCATTGACTGGTGGGTTGATGAGGGAGGGGGGCGATACGGGGGGAAGTGGCTGCGAGCGAGGGAATATGCTGCAGGACAGGTAGTAAAGAGTGAAGAATATGAGAAATCGTCCGATAATCTTTGGGGATGGGAAGGGAAAATGGCGACTTTTGATCATGCTGACGATGGTGGGCGGTGGCTTTGGGAAGAGCAGGATACAAATGGGGAGAAGCCGACGAAGGTTACTGATGCGGATGGGAATACTGTCAGCTACCTACGTAGTTGTCTGGGTATATCAGAGCACATCAAACAAGAAAGTAACGAGAAACGGTCTAAATCTAGCATTTCTATACGTTTTATCAGTCTCCGAGTCATCGGTTGGGATATTCCGTTTCCAGGGCAGTTTCCTCGGTCGCGACGGCCCTGCCATCCGTCCTCTTCACCCATCCACTCGCCACGATTCCAACGACCGCCCACGCACTCATGATCCAAAAGCCCAAGACAACAATCCCGTGTTCGTATCCCCATCCGTATATGCTCATAATCACCACCGGTATGACGGACCTACTCAAGTTGCCAACCACGGTCCCGGCAACATTGATCGTCCCGCTCACATCCGGCGATGGGATGCAGGCGTTGATCAGCAGTGTCATTGACGGCTGCGCACCCACCCGTCCCACCACGAACAATGCAAAGGCAAGCGACATTGTGATCCAGGCTACCGTCATGTCGACATTCGCTGCCATGTACGCCGAATACGGGGCGATGATATAAACAAACGGGAAGAAGCAGAGAGACGCGCGCCAGAGAGTCACGGTACTGAAGCGATCTGTGAGGCGGGGAAGCAGTGTCTGCAGACCGATTCCGAGCAGCGAGAAGATGGAGGTGAAGGTCCCGATTTCGGGCGGAGAGAGTCCCACGCCACCGGTGAAGTGAATGAGAGAGGAAGACGCAATGTCGTTGTCGGACGTTTTGGAGATGGGGCTGGCTAGGAACACGGCCCACGTGGTTCCGAACGTGCTGATGTGGCCGGCGATGATGAAGTGGGCGGTCAGAGTGCAGATGACTTGAGGGGTCCAGATCTGCCAGAATGTGAGCGGAGCCCGCTTCAATGGTGATTCTGCATCCATCTCTGGAGTTTCATCCCGGCTTGATCGCTGTGTGTCGAGGACGAGTTGCTCGCCTTCGTTGCCTTCCAGTTGCGTGTAGCTGTGCGGATCATACTTCTTCTTGCGTACCAGGGCGACGAGCCTTCTGAAGCATTGCTGGAGACCCGACCCTTGACTCCGATCGAATGTGTCGAGGGTTTCGGAAACGATGAAATAGCACCCTATGAAAGAGACGGCATACATGATCGCAATGATTGCATTCGGCACAAAGAACGGATATCGCTCGAGGAAGCCATGCCCGTTGATAGACGTCAGAAATCCACCCATCAGCGGACCGAGAAGCTGTCCGACCGAGCCTGCCAAAGGTAGCAATAACAGAGCACGAGACCGATGACTCTTCCTCGTCTCCATCTCCGCCACCATGCACCTGATAATACCAATCACCGCACTCGTCGCTCCGCTGAAGATCTGCCAGAATATCGCCATCGCAAATGATCTCGAGAGCCCGTAACCGACAGAAGCCAGACAGGAAGTGAGCAGTCCAATCAACAGGACGAGTCTCCGGCCTCCAAATGGCTGGTCGGACAGCCTGCCCCAGAACAACCCCGTACAGCACTTCGCTGCCGTCTTCGACGCGGCTAGCAGACCGGCTTGGAAGGCGATTTCGACGTTGGAGGCTTCCGGGCTGAGCCACTTGAGCTGGGCGAACATGTAGGAGTAGATGCTGGTTGTGGCGATCGGGTCGAGGATCCGGGCGAAGAGGAGAATGGCCATTTGCGGGTTGCTCACGAGCTCCCGGTAGGATACTTGAACAGCAGCATTTTGATCAGTGCCGGACGCCATGATGTTACATATGGCCAGAGGTCTTGCTTTAGATAAGTATTTGAGGCGCCGAGGGGATCGATGGATGTCTCTGTGTTTTAGAGGCGGTCAAGACCGACGCTGTCGAAAACTTCGAGGCATGTACTTGGTCCTTTGAGCTGATTGCAAATGCTCATCCAAGACTGCGCTGTATCTGAAAGGCCTTCATAGAGTCATGTGCTGAGCTTGAAAAGTTCTTTCAGCGGCTCGAAACATGTAAGCCAAAGTTGGACACCGTGTGGAGCCGGCAAGAACCCCACCACGGTCAGCGTAAGTATCGGCAGGCTGCCTTGCGAAAGCCTTGCACGACATTTCATATTGCAATAACTGACTAATCGAAAAAAAGGTAGCAGGCTTGGTCTCATCCCTACATTTGTTGAGTAACCTCTTGCAAGCTGGTTCAGAGCAGTTTGGTGTTATTTTCGTCACGTGGTTTCAAGAGTATCATCTGAACAGGAGACCGCTGGCGTTATTATACCAATAGCATCCATGAACACAATTGCCCATGGACTTCAAGTTGTCATGCATGCTATTCAAACATCTCTTTAGTTCTCGAGGGAAACCAAAGTCTGATGTAGATGTTCTGACTGCGGGTACCTGCTCGCGCGAGTCTCGACGAAGCTCAAATCCCAAGGTGCAAAGTCAACGTCAACCCCGAATCCACAATCAGACCGATCCCGTTCACATAACTCGCCGCCGGACTACAAAGATGGACGATACTCTCCCCAATCTCCTCCGGCTCCGCGGGCCGCCCCACCGGCACGGCAGCCTTGACGACCTCGGTCACGGGCGGAAACTTCTTGCTTTCTTCCGTGAACATGGCGGTTCGGGCCCACGCCGGGCAGATGGCATTGACGCGAAGTTGCTTGTCGGAAACGCCCTGAGCTGGCGGAGAGTCAGCCAATCAACCGGTCTAGGAGAGACAGGAGGGGGGTGAAAGGGGTGGGAGACTGAACGTACCTGTGGCTTTGGTGAGACCGAGAGTGGCGTGCTTGGAGGTGATGTAGGCTACTTTACCCGTAACGGCGGCGTAGGAGAGGACGGAGGTTACGTTTACGATTGCGCCGCGGCCGAGACTGCGGGTGTTGCCTTGTCGGGTCTTGTATTCGAGGGGATCTTGGGTCTGCATGATCCGTACGGCGGAGCGTGTGCAGTGTAGGATACCGCGGGTGTTGATATCGAGCACGCGGTCAAAGTCTGCCATGTCGATGTCCGGGAGCGGGACGTACTGTTCGACATCGACCTATTGATGTTAGAATTGTTCCAACGTAAAGGAGGCGCTTCTTCGGTAAGCATACCCCGGCGCTGTTGACAAGGTAGTCCAATCGACCGAATTCGGACGCAGCTTTCGTGATGGCTTGGTCGACATCGTCGCCTTTGGTCACGTCTAGTCTGATGGCTTTGACTTTGAAGTTGAAGCCGATCGCGAGCTTCTTGCTCGTCTCGGCAGTAGTCTGGGCGGCAGCTTCATTGATATCGGCGCAGATGATTGCAGATGCCCCCGCTTCGGCCAATGCGTAGACGGCTCCTTGACCAATACCAGAACCCGCCTGCAATCAATGGTCAGTCAAGGTCTTCAGGATCGGTAACCTCTCGACGTACGCCGGTGACAAAGGCTACACCCTCGGTTCTGAAAGCCGCCATGTTGTGTGAGTTTTGGGTCTTACAGAAAGTCAAGATGTTGTGGAACAAGTGCAGTTTGCGTCAGGTGTGAGTTACGGAGGCCCTGTTGAGATGGTGGCCGTCAAGTATGGCCGCTCTGGTGGTCTATTGTTCCGGGTCCACAGCCCCCATGGAGGGGCATATTCCATGAGGCCCAAGGAGCTGACTTGTTGAGCTGAGCATGAGTTGCAGATCTTTTTCCTGAGAGGTAATGCGTTGATGTTAATATGACGGCAATGGCCTCGAATGCGGTCTCGGCTCGCATTCTGGCAGACTCGTGCGGCTTGGCTGCAAGACGCAAGCAGCTTGGTAATTGAAACATGATGATAGATCATTATAAGACGTTGCTGATTTTCGATTGGTCATTGTCTTTGAGCATTTATTTCGTTTCATCCAACTATCATGCCGACGCTCATGCCAAAGTCGTGAAATCTTCATCTCATTGCAAACTGCCAGCAGGCAACACGCTCAGAACAACCACGCCACGAAAGTCCTATAGAACCAGCTCTCATCAGCATTGTTCTTTCCCTTTGCCGCCTCTTGCGCCAAGAATTCCTCCTCCTCACGATCAATCTTGTCTTTGCCAGTGTAAAAGTCCGCAGTCTCAGGCCTGACCCGCTCACTCTTCTTGAAGATCTTCCACCCAGCAATCATGATCAGGTAGAGCGGAATGCCCAAGTAGCCCGTGATGAAGTTCTTGTAGTCAAACTTCGACCCCGTGAACACATCAAAGTTCTTGGTCAACGCGATGAGGCAACAGAACACCAGCGCAATGTACGATCCCCAGATGCCGAAAGTCGCCTTGTAAGGCATCGCAGTGTCGGGGATACCCTGAGCGTGTCGGCCCTTGACGAAGCCGATGTGAGAGACGAGAATGCTGATCCAGGTCAGGAGACCGAACATGCTGACGAGGTTGACGAAGTAGCCGAAGACAGTCTTGGACTCATCGGAAACGTTGAGGTAGGCGAGCAGACAGAAGAGCGAAGAGAGGCCGAGAGCATAGATCGGAACTCCGGACTTGTTGGTCTTGGCGAATATCCCCGGAGCTTTGGATTCTTTTGCAAGACCGTAAAGGGTACGGGTCGCAATGTAGAGGTCAGAATTTGCGGCGGAAGTAACGAAGATGATGATGCAGGCGTTAAGGAATCCAGGCAAGACGGGGATGCCGGAGAGAACAATGGCGACCACAAAAGGTGAGGCCTGTATGTAGAATGTCAGTACGCGGTCTGCGCTTCGGTTTCTTGGGCGTAGGACTTACGGCTGCGCTGGTCGAGGCCTTGTTGGCGAAAGCCAGCTCCTTGGAGTCGTAGGGAACGAGCATGCCGACGAGAAGGACGCTACAGATGTAGAAGACGAGGATACGCCAGAAAGTGAGCTTGATGGCACGGGGAATGGTCTTGCGCGGGTTCTGAGCTTCGCCGACTGTCACACCCACGAGCTCGGTACCCAGAAAGGCGAACACGGCGGTGACCATGGAGGCCCAGAAACCGTAGAACTTGCCGGCTGGAAGGTCTGAAAAAAAGGTCAGTCCAGGCTCACATGAAGATTATGTCGGGCTGAACTCACTGTTGGTATCGATATATGGCTTGAACGCTCCCGGTGTGCGCCAATATTCAAATCCAGTCGCGTGATGGTTTGGTCCACCGCCAGCTGCGAGAATGATGCAAAGGAGGATCAAGCCAATGATGACAAGCACCTTCAGCGACGAGAGCCAGAATTCGAGTTCACCGAAGATCTTGACGCCGAAGTAATTGATCGCCACAATTACTACGAGGAAGACCGTGATCCAGACTCCTGGATTGATTCTCGTCCGTGGTACCCAATACTGTATGACTAGTGCAGCTGCCGTGAGATTGTTCGGAGTGACGATGATGTACTTGAACCAATAGGTCCACCCGAGAGCAAAACCGAGAGCAGGGTCAGAGAAGCGAGCAGCGTAACCTGGAGGGGCTCGTTAGTGACATGCTCCGGCTTTGCAGCTTTTCAGAAAAAGTTCACGATCCATGTGCATGTCATCCGACGGTGCCATGGAGCTTGCATGGCATGAGGTTGAATGTCCATTCGATTCCAAACATAGAAATTGTGTACATGTTTGTCACGCTTTTTCTCGAGTTGTTGACTTGATGAACGAAAGCAAGACTCACCAGTGAAACCAGAAGGCATCGGTAGCCAGGCGGCCATTTCACCCAGTGCTGCCATGACAAGAAACACAATTACACCGACGAAGCTGTAAGAGATCAAGATGGAACCGGGACTATCACGCTGTCAGCCTCCTGCTTGCCTTCGGAGCACCACCGGTCAACTCACCCAGCTTTCGCCAGTGCAGAACCGGTTCCGATAATCAGACCAGTACCAATCGCGCCACCAATGGCAATCATGGTAATATGACGCGACTTGAGACCTCTGTGAAGGTCAAATTCGCCATTCGGCTCATCGCTGCTGGAGTCGGCGCTGGCGACCTCATGGCTGATTTCGGCCTTCTCGTCGCGCACGGGCGAGTTGTCGTACATCGTTGCGACGGTTTTAAACGTCCTTTGGAAGCACGAAACTCAACGGTCTTGCTGCTCTGTAATATGTAATACGACCAGCTACGAGATATACACAAGCAGAGAAGATGGCGTGATCGCCTCGGCACACCACAGCGTGACGTGCGCCTCTACAAATCTTCGACAGGGCACTTTGTCAAGATATCGAAGACCGTACAGGGGAGGCAGAAGAGAAGGAGACAGAGGCAAAGAGTCCAAAGTAACGCAGATGCATCCCTCATCAGGTATGTATACTACCCCATCGCCCAGACAGTAGTCGCACATTCGGTGCAAGGGCAGTGGTCTGACATTCAAAGCAGGTATGCCAACCTCGCCAAGATGGTAGGAATTACACCGGCTGATTAGGTGAGCGCCCTTGATTGGGTTCCCGCGAGTCGAAAGTTTCAATGTTGCGGCGCGTGGCCAAGCCATGGTGGCCCTCGAAAGGCAACGTGAACAGTTCAGGGCTTCAACTTGTGCCGCGGGGCTGTCCGGGCACACCACTGTTGAGTGGATAGCTTGGTAGCTGCGTGATAAGAGACATTCGAGAACCGGATGGCTCGTGCTTGGCGAGCGGGGACCGTTACTTGCCAGAGTGAAATCTTCTGAGCCTTGCTGTGTGAGAACGTGCGAAGATACGTAAGTGAGACGGGAGGCGGATGAGGCGTTTCTCCTGGCGGAAAAGTTGCCCGTCTCTGATCAACATCCAAACTTGTCTAATCCTTGTGTTGTCCGTCTGGTATTACTTCTTTTTCGTCTGAGTGCATTGTAGTTTGACAAGAAATCAGCGCGATCACGACCCGGCGTCGGCAGAACAAACAAGCATCACTTTGCACCGGTACCCATGTTCAGAGTAAGCTGATTCCACATCACATGTAGCTACGGCCTTACGGAGTATTGTCGAGGAAGGGCTAGCGAGGATGAGAAGCACCCCGTAGGAGCTTGACCACGAGCTTTGGTGGGTTTCCACGGAGCTATGACAAGGTTCCTTAGTTTCATGCACCAAAAGCTTCTAGAACCGGAAGATCGCAGGCCCTGAAGTCTTTATCTTGACGCCCGAAGCCGTGAGGCAGAATTACGCGCGCACGTTTGCTGAGATTTTCGACCCGTGTAGAATCCCACATTTGTCTGTGTGTGCACCTTCACGCTGCTATTGTGCTCGCCCAGGTCATATCGGAGGACATCTTTGGTGCTGTTCGTGTTGTACCGGTCACTGGTCGGGCTTGGTCTGGATCTCTCCCCAATTTGGTTTCTGAGCGCGAAATGGGGTGAAAAGACTTCATACCCCTGCGAAGTTTAAAAAGAGACCACAAACCCCTGTCAGGACTTCAGCCCACCACCCACCTGACTCCCCACTAAGTAGCTTAGCTAAAGAGATCAACTAATCCTACCTAGCACCCCTAATATCCTAACCGTCGAACCCTATCCCCTAATTCTAACCACTAACCCCCCAACTACTCGCTAACGCTCGCTAGCTAACCACCTAACACTCACTACGCTCGGGTGACTAACCGGAGAGGTGGGCCGAAGTCGCGAGCAGGGGTTTGTAGGCTTTCCTCTAACTTTCCGGGGGGTTGAAGTCTTTTACCGGCGCGAAATGCCGCGAGTAACCTTCCCTGCCTGAGCGTTTCTGCTCGTCGAAAAAACTTGCCTCGTCCAAAGATGCTACCATCTACCATCGCAGACTACCTTCACGGTCGAATCGAAGTCCTCTCCTCAAAGACCGACTGAAATGACAGCAATTGCGGCCGCAGAGACCATGGTCCACACGTTCAATCCGATTTGAGAACCTGAGCTCTTGGGCGCGGAAGCACTCTCACCAGAGCTTCCGGTCCTGGTGGTGTTGGCATTCGCAGTCGGATCGCTATAGGCCACCGCATCGATGCCCGTTCCATTGGTGCACTGGTCGCCGGAAACAGCATCTGTCGTAAAAGTGATGTCTGCGCGGTTGTACAATCCACCTCCATCCTCACTGTTCGACACGACCTGAATCGTCGCATTCATGCCCTTCTTGACTCTTAATCCTTTGGCAAGAGTGACGTTGCTCAGACAGAATTTGCCGATTCCTTGGACGGTGAAAGTCTGGTCGAGAACGTAGTTGAATTTGCTACCCGGGTCGTTACCCATAGCCAGCAGGACTTGGATATTGGTCAGTTGGTGCTCCACATTCAGCTGGATCGGTCCGCCGCTGAGAGGCCACGACGTGCGGCTCGAGGATACACTATTTTGACCACCGCACGGGAAGGTTCCAAGCGTGTCTTCGTCATAGCCACGGACTGTCGGATAGTCCAGTTGAAAATGACCGTGGGCAACCACAGCGAGAGCCGCGAGGACTGGCAACAGGCGCACCATTTTGACGAGCCTGGTTCCGTGTGGTGGTTGGAATCAGATATCTGGACACGGTGAGTTTATTGCGCAGTTTCGTCTACTGTTGACGCAGTTCTTGGCTGAAGACGATCAGTGGAATGTGTTCAAACGTGGTTGCACAAGTCAGTTTCCGAGCAGAGTGGGCGCTGCAGAAATTCTTGCATCTCACTCGCGCTGACTCGTTACTGAACTCGTGATTCACATCTGTCGAGCTTGAATGCTGCTTATTCTACCGGAAAGCGCGAGCCCGAATGCTCAAACTTGCTCAAGTCTGCTCTGTGGATTCATCACTCTTTATCCCAAACTTCCAATTCGAAACAAAGCAAGGGCGTCCTATACGTCGCCGTCAAGGCGGGTGAACGCAAGCCATACAACTGCTTCAGAAGACTATCTTCATACCTACCCGAATGGATTCTGGTATAGGTGTCTATAGAGATTGTGGCTTACGTACTTCACGAGATACACGGCTGGGTATAGATATGTAAGTCGTTAACGAAGTGTATCCGGGAGTATTCTCGTCCGTATATGCGCTACGACGCCATGACGTCTGACACCCACAGCACAGTACGGACCTACGAGGACACACCGATACTCACGTATCACAGTTCATGGGTATCGAATGCTCATCTCAAGTCGCTGTCGAATTTCTCACGCTTCAATGCTCTCCCGACGCGCCATATCAGCCCACGGCCAAGTCGCCCAAGAAGACGCCAGCTAGGACGCTGAGGAAGTAACCAAAATTCATAGTTATCACCGCCAACATGCTATCCAATCATTAGCACGATTCCATTTCCGACTCGATCTCAGCTACTCACAGAAGGTACGCCAGTCCCGCAATCAGCGTACTCAACAGCGCTCGTGGCAAGTCGACGCTCAGCCTCCACGCGGTGATCGGTCGTGTGCTTGCCGTCAGAATCCTCACTTTCTCTTCGACACCCCTTGCTGTCAACAGCGCCCCTTCCTTGGCATCCGCGCTGCTTGCAATCCAGTTTGCTTCTGTGGCTTCGTCTCTAACAATGATGTATCGGCGCTTGCGATCTTTATCGAGCCATCGGTGTTCGAGGACGGTCTTGAATGCCCACAGGAGGCGCGTTGTCGTCGCGAGGACGATGAGGAAAATGCACACGCCGGCATAGCTTCCGGTATTGGTTGGAGAGAATGTGTTGGAGTAGAGCGGTGTAGTCCTCGAAGCGAAAAAGACCATTGGCATTCCCGGCATTTACTCTTCGCTGGACGTCTGCTCGCTTCCCGTAACCATGTCCATCTTGGATTTGAGAGGTATTCTGCAGCAAGTTGTGCTGACAAGAGGCGTAACAGCGGCCCCAGTCCAGAGATGGTGGTGGAAACTTCGAACCGGCTGATGCAAAATTGGCGAGGAGCGTGTTTCGAGTGAAACGATGCTCTGTCAGGACGAGAGTTGGCGTAATGATGGCGGTGCGATGTCTGCGACGAGAGGGAGGAACAAAAAATGTGTCAGACAACCTGCTCAAATTCTCGCAGATATACTCACGCGCCTGCCAGATGCATTCCTTTGTTCATCACTTCCAATCGAGGGAAAGGCCACTCCGCCTTGTGACACCTCAGCGATGCTTGAAACGGTCGAAGCCCCCTTCACTTCGCTTTTTGGACTTTTGCGTGCCTCGGCTTCGATTCTCCTACCTCTCACTGAGCCTTACTGATTCGTTCGCCTTCGCCAGGATCCCCCTTCTCATGGCTTCAAAGGTAGATCGAGCCCTTTGTCTATCAGATTAATTCGACAAGCTTAGCTTCGGAACCTGGATTTCAGCCTTTCCGTTGTTTGGGGTTACTTACTGGATGAAGCATGGAGATGGATATGGGGGATATGAGTGGCATGTCCATGGGGGACATGGTTGTGGGCGACGGGATACCGACGCCCTATTCTCTGCAACGAATCTACTGGGTCTGCGTTGGCTGCGCTATTGCAGCAGCGGCCTTGGTCCACCTCATCAATCATGCAACATACCTTCAGCCGCCTTCGCTCCTCATCAACGGCTCGGCTCAAACCATCAAAGCCACACCTCATCCTGCCTTCCATAATTGCCACCACGACAGCCATTTGTCGCGAGATATCGTACTACAGCATCTACGCTCTTCCGATACGCAAGCTCAGACTTCAAGTGCCTACTCTAGGGACTTGCATAATCGGCGGATCGTACCTTGCGCTTGTCGTTGCGCTATGCTTTTGTCGGGTGGACATCTACGATCGGTGGCAATGGGAAAATCAGGGCTACCGGACAGGCTATGTTGCGACAGCACAATTACCCATGGTGTACATACTGGCCGCAAAGAAGAACATCATCGGCCTAGTCGTTGGGAAGAGCTACGAAAGACTAAATTGGCTCCGTCGCTGGACTTCGAGGGTGCTCTGGATTACTGCAACAGCTCACATGACGTTCTGGTTCAAGACGTGGGCGCAATACGACTACATCTTGACCAAGCTCCAGGAAGACAATATTACACAGCGAGGCTTCGCGACCTGGTGCATCTTGACATGGATTGTATTCAGCTCTTCCCGTCCGATCCGATCGCTCGGCTACGAAGTTTTTGTGATTCAGCATTTGCTCGCTGCGGTTGGATTCAGCATTGCGGTTTACCTACACCTGCCGAGCGACATGAAATACGTCTTTTGGATCTCAATCTCTTTTACAATGTTGGACCGAGCCATCCGCTGGGCCTACACGATCTACGGTAATTCAAAGTTCGGCGCTTTGTGGAGCTGCAGGCCTTGTGTGCGATTTGGACGTTCGGCTCGCATCGATCGGTTGGCCGGAGGCGCTATACGCATCTCTGTCGATCGTCTGGGTACGACTTGGAAACCCGGACAGCATATGGTCGTGTCATGCCATGGCGTCTCACCATTCCAGGCGCACCCGTTCACAATCTCGAGCTTGCCAGAAGATGGTACGATGAGATTCGTCGTCAAGGCTCAGAAAGGCAGCACACGTAAACTCTTCGAACGATCTAAAGAGGAAGGGCCACTTCTAGGAGAGAATCGTCTCAATACAAGAGACTTGACCGTCGTCCTTGATGGGCCTTATGGATTAATGAGGCCCCTGACGCAATTCGACAGCGTTGTGTTCTTTGCCGGGAGCACGGGCAGCACATTTATCGTGCCTTTGATGCGCAACCTTGTGAGCGAGTGGACAAGATGTGTCAGGCATGTCAGGTTCGTCTGGATCATCAGATCAAGGGACACTATTTCGTGGTTTCGTCAGGAGTTGAACGACGCGGCTGATGCAGTGACGCTTCTGCGGGAAGGAGGAGTTGAACTCGAGCTCCTCATTAGTGTATACATTACCTGCGCAACCCTCGAGGAACCGCAACCCTTACCAGTAATGGCCGACGAGACCAAGAGGGCGCCAACGATCGGTGACCCAGACCCGAAGCAAATGAAAAGCGCGAGCAGCAGCGACGCCGCGCAAACGAAAACATGGTGTCAGCCTGACGGGACCTGCTGCTGCACGGCCGTCGTTGAGGAATCAGAGCTCACGATTAGCGAGTGTCAATGCAATTGTGAGCCGGCAACTCAACCCCAAGACGAGAAGGAATCGACGAGAAACGGTTCTGTAAGCAGTTCAGATACGCTTGGGGGTTCCGGTGGAATGCTCGACCGCTCTTTGCCGCAATTGCATGACAGCATATCAGTGATGGCTGGAAGACCCAACATCCGCGGTCTGATTCGCAAGACGCTGGAGCAGGCTGGAGGCGAGAGCGCAGTCGTCGTCTGTGGACCCCACGGCCTTGTTGCTGATACGCGGGCCGCGGTCGTTGGGCTCAGCGATGAGCGGGCAGTGCACAAGGGAACTGGAGCCCAGGGTATATACCTGCATACGGAGGGCTTTTCACTATGAAAACAAATGAGGCTGTTGGTAAAGATAGTAACGATTAATGAATACCAGTTGGTATGATCAGGACCCACAAGGCGGGCTGACAGAAGTCGTTACGCACGTACTTGCCTATCGCGTTCCTAGGCTACTTCTATGAGTCTCTCTAAAGGCACGTGAGTAAATAGTCGTAGAGCTATACCCTTAGCTACTTATATCGCTAGCCTCCTAGGTATGTCGAACAGTATTAAGGGACCTAGGTAGATGGGTAAATGATTCAGTTTCTCCGTCAACAATTCTGCCGGCCCGCCTTGCCCATTACCGCATCCATTGCATCCGGCCCCATGACCCAAGAAGCGCAACCGGACGATCAATACCCCTTTGCAACCAACTCCTTCTCCGTGTACTCCCAAAGCTGATCAGCCTGCTCCTGGCTCTGCGCATGCGCATTTCCAGTCCCCGCAACAGCCGTTTTCTCGTAGTACGCGCCGTTGACCAGCTCCTCGACCGGCATCGAAGCCAACCAAATCTGGTTCTCCGCCCCCTTGGCCACGCTTTTGAAGAACAGCGGCACCACGAGCACGGCAGCCCAGCGCGTCACGAAATTGCTCTTGACGCTCGAGTTGTAGAGGTCAGTATAGATCATGCCCGGGTGGAGGCTGACGGACGTGATGTCCGGGTACTTTTGCGAAAGAGACTTTGTGAAGAGCACGTTGGCGAGCTTGCTGTTGCCGTACCGGATCCAAGCGGTAGACGAATCCATCGCGGCTTTGTCCGTGACGATGCCCGAGTGCGCCAGACCGTGGCCCACGGAACTGACGTTTACGATCCGAGCTTCGCCGGTGGCTTTCGCCGTCGTTTGCAGGCTCGGCAGGAGGAGTTTCGTCAACAGCGCGTGGCCCATGTGGTTCGTGCCGAACTGGATCTCGTACCCCTCTGCGGTGGTCCTCGGGGGCGTGGCCATGATGCCGGCGTTGTTGATCAGGACATCCAGCCGGCCGTCCGGGTTCAGGGATTTGAAGGTCTCTGCGGCGGAGGCGATGGAGCTGAAGGAGGTCAGGTCGAAGGGGATGTGGGTTATTTGGGCGGCTGGGACGGCGGCTTTGAGGGAGGTTATTGCGGCTTCGGCTTTGGAGGCGGTGCGGGCGCCGAGGTAGATGTGTGCAGGTGAGTGTTTTGCGAGTTGGAGGCAGGTTTCGTAGCCGAGACCGGTGTTGCCTGAGGATGGAGTCAGCAAACTGTCGTTTCGCAAGATGTTTGAATCGAAGCGAATTGCAATGGTACAGATGATCAGGTCTGAGATTCTCGACTAGTACGGCTGAAATTGGCCGCACGTCCCACGATTCGGATGATCAGAATTCGATCCCAACCATGCTTGGAACCATTGGCTAACTGCACAAACTGGAACATATGATTGAGTGAGATGACAAGAGATGATCAGACATACCTCCAGTGACGAAGAAGACCTTTCCCGACAAGTCTGGGATGTCCTTGTCGGGGTTGAAGCTTTTGCCTCCTAGCATACCCATCAACATGATGAACGAATATATTAATAAATTCTGTCTTGGCGTTAAAAGTTGGACTTGTTCAAGGAACTTGAAAGAATCGTTCTCAGTTTCTTGCTTTGTCGTTCCGATGCCCAGAACTGATGGTTGTCTTGAAGTAGATATAAACTCCACCTACCCCTGGTGACGTATTTGGCCTAGCGCTCAATTGCGGCCGTATCGGGACGTTACGCAAGTCTACGCAACAAAACTTTACCTTTGCGTCCGTTCTCGTACATCGTTCGGAGCAACAGTCTTTCCATTGTCGTGCATTGCATGTGTCTTGCGTTCACGAGCGAGTGCTGACAATTTGATCGTGGACGGCTTACACGAATGCGTAAGATGAGGTCAGACGGGCAAAGTTGCACGACACGGCCGCTGCTTCCACCAGCGGACGGCATTGCGCACTGTGCATCTCTGCAGTCTTGTTGGTCCAGCCTATCGGAAAAGAAGACTCGATGCCGCTGCGGTGAGGACGACTCCGGCTGGCTGCTCAGAACTTCAGACCCTCCACTGTATCCACTCTTCCTTGTTTTCTTATTGATCCTTGGAAACTTTTTCGGCCGCAATGTTCGCGACGATAGCGTGGCTGGCTGCGGCCACTCCCTAGTACCTGGATCAGATTATGCATCAACTCGAGCTGCTTCAGTGCGCATCTACTCTGTGCAGTAAGTAGCGCACTCCCAAGGCACAAGCGCTACGAAGCCGAGCACTGCAACGTGATGACACACTCGTGTCTAAAGTCCGCTGCCCGATCATGTAGCGACTTCAAAGCGAAACATTGCTATCTGCGCCCTCACATATCAGATCAGTTGATGATGAGAGTTACCATGAGAAAGGATACAGTTGTCGGCTTCCGTGCGCGCGTAGTCGTGGGCTGGCACTATTGAGGGACTTGCGTGCCGGGCCTAGAAGTCAGCCACCAACGTGAGTGTGTCAGCATAATCTTCAGAGCGCAGCGGAGAACCGTTTTTCTGTCTCTCTCGTTTTGGCAATGGTGACGGATGTTGCCGTTCACAGCCTAGTAACAACAATCGTCTACAATACGGATTAAGGTGAGTTCTCGCATACTTTCGACTGGTGTTCAACCACAAGACAGTGGTTGTGAGCATGAGAAGAACCCAACGTCCGAGAGACCTACGGGCATAATACAGTATACCGGCTGCGATTCTGTGCCCTACGAGTCATAGTCATCTTCAACAGCTCAAGCATCACGAGTAAATGCCAACTTGCTCAGGTTCTCGTTTCGCTGCCGACACTGCCTTTCTATACGATACGGCACTTTTGCTAAATCTTGCTCGGAGCATCGGCTGAAATGCACCCACCAACACTGTACCTATATTTTGACGATTGGAGATTACCGGTGTTCATTTCAAACCACCATGCTGATGCCTCGATACGCTTCGTAATCGCCCTGCGGTTACGGTTCCTTGGTGCCCTGAGATCCCTGCCCTGAGCACATTTTCGAGGCTCTAAGCTGACGCTGGTGAACCTCGCTCGGGCACCCCATGGTACGGACAAACAACAGGCACCCGCGTAACATGGATACGCGTGAACAGCATTCGCGGGAACAGACTTCTTTAGTGTTCCGCCTCATTATGCCCGGCTCTCGTGGTTCTGGGAGCTGAGGCTCGGTATCAGAAGCCTAGAACGACGTGATTCAGCAGAGGAATCTGCATGTGTCCGGGTACCAAGGCTTGCGCCGTGATGAATCAGGCGTCTATGGTGCAATACCGAATCACATCAAGGGCTTCAAAGGGCGAGCCGCACGCCACAGGCTGATGAATAGTGGCACAGCTGGTTAGTTGGGGGAGCTTTTAGCGGTATTCGCGGGGTCCCACCAGCCAGGAACGGACACTTTCAGGCGATAGGCTTAGCTAGATCACCGAGAAACCGCCGCCCGAGTCACTGGGACGCCCTTCTGATCCACCAACCGACTGTGCCGTCTCACTTTCTCACCGCGTTAAGCCACCAGCTGACTTCTCGCTTTCGGCCTCAATGGTTTTTCCGGCCTCCGATTTCCTTCTACGCTGCATCTAGCGGCCTGCTTCCGGATCTTCAACCATGCTGGAGCATCTGACTGGGTTCTTGGCCAACTAACAAGTTGGTTTTGTTTGTTAGCTGAACTCAACTTCACGTGGCTCAATCTGGTGTCCTTTGAGTTCACGCATAGTAGTATTGCAGTGGCTATGTACTGTTCTCAGCATCATATAGACCTGCCGCTTCCGTGTGTGGGCAATAAAAGGTTTACCTTCTTACTTTGCCGGTGAAGATGTGGCACAGCATGCTTCTCATGACAACCCTAGCATGACATGCTCATTGGCTATTCTTACATCTTGTGTCGAGGATGACAGACGCTCTTGATTGGCAGACTATCTTCACTACTCCAACGCTCGAATTCATGCCGACGCCATAGTCAGCATCATGGTAAATTTCGTCCCGGCAGCTGGGCTTCCCAGCGTCCGGAGTTCTGGGTATATAAAGTCGAAGATCGATCGGAGCTTTTGACAGACTCACCCTCGCCATCAATCTTCTCGAGACCACAAAATTGCAGCCATGCGGTCCTTCTCTTCAGTGATGGCCCTGAGCTTGGCCTCTGCGGCTGTTGCTCAATCGATCACGGGCAAGCGATTGAGAATCTCACCCCTGGGAGGTAATTCACATTCGTTCGCCGGATGATACAGTGTTCTGACAATATTAGACTCGATCACTGTTGGTGCATGCGGCCTCAATGGCAATGGCTACCGTCAGTACCTGACGAACTCCCTGGATGGTAACCAGGTCAACATGGTCGGCAGCTTCACTGATGGTTCGGCCCGCGACAATCAATTTGAGGCTCGGGGAGGCGCCTACATCAACGACATTCAGGGCTTCGCAACCAACTCCCTCGGTGCTCTGCCCAATGTCTATCTTGTCCACGCTGGAACCAACAATCTCTACACCACGACCCAAGAGTTTTGCGCGCCTGCCGGCAGTGGTGGTGACTCAGATGCCTGCCAGGCGGCTGCCAATGCCCTCAGCGGTCTCCTCAACACGCTCTACTATACCAACGCCTTGCTTGTTGTCGCTCAGCTTACCCCTTCTCTCAACACGAGCTACAACAGCAGAATTACTGTGTACAACCAGCTCGTTGCCAACCTTGTCAACTCAAAGAAGCAGAGCGATGGCTGGAAGGTCCAGCTTGCAAATATGCAGTCTCAGGTCACCACAAACGACATCGACGCTACCTGCGACGGTAACCCCAATATCGTCCACCCAAACGACGGTGGCTACAAGAAGATGGCCAGTGTCTGGTACAACGCTCTGGTCAATGCAAGCAATTACAACCTGATCCCAGCTCCTCGTACTCCTTACGGATATGCGGAAGTGGCTTGCAGTCAAAACAACCCCAATTCGGCCTGGGGTCCCGATCAGAGTGTCTACCCAAATCGTGGCCAGGCCAACTTCTTCTATGGCGTCCAGTGCAGTGACGTGCAGGGCAATGGCAACCAGTGCAACTGCAATGACGGTGGCAGCAGCAACTTCACCCAAACCAAGACCGGCTCTTGTGCCGAGATGTCCGTCGGCTACACCTCAGCTGTCCGCTGGGCCGACCTCAACGGCGACGGACGACAAGAGAACGTCTGGATTTCGGCCACCGGCGCCTTGAACACGTCCCTGAATCTCGGTGTCGCTTCGTTTCCCACCTTTTTCGGCTACGGCAGCATCAGCTCGCGCTTCAAGGAGCTCGGCCTCCTCAACATCGGCCCCTCCACCACCAAACGCTACCAAGTCCGCCTGGCCGACCTCGACGGCGACGCCCGCGCCGAGTATATCATCGTCGCCTCCGACGGCTCCGCCACGGGCTTTTACAACACCGGCAGCCCACATACGCTCGACTCCAGCATCGCCATCAACTTCGCCAGCTCCTCCGTCCAAGTCGCGCCCTCCTTCGGCGTCTCCGGCGTCGGCGTCCGCTTCGCCGACTTTGACGGCGACGGCCGCGCAGACTACGTCTGGGTCTCCAAGGACGGCAACCTGCAAGTCTGGCTGAACAGGAACACGGGCAACAGCGCCAACGTCGGCAACAACTGGTCGTCGCAGGGCTCCGTCAGCCCACCAGGCTACCTGACCAACCGCGAAAATGTCATCATCCAGGACATCAACGCGGATGGACGTGCGGACTACTTGCTTGTGAATCGCCAGGATGGTTCGGTCTTGGCATACTTGAACAAGCCGCCGGCGAGCGGGAGCAATACGCCGCAGTGGCAGTTTATTGGCACTGTTGCGTCGGCGGCGAACGGTACTTCGGCGGGTGCGAATCAATTCCTTGCCGAGGTCAACTTTGCGGACCCGGATGGTGATGGACACTATGATTACTTGGTTACTGCTGGTGGTGACTCTTCGGTCCAGGGTCTCAAGAACATTTGCTACTGAGCGTAAGAACATACTTGTGGGGGTCACCGAACTGTTGGCGGTCTATAGGCAACATGGTAGCGAATGGAATCCAGTACGTATGTAACAGCCTTGGATAGGATGAATTTACGAAGGTCGATCAGACCCGAAATTAGACTTTGAACTGGAATACATCGCCCATCTGATCGTAGCTTGCGAATATATTTATACGCTGGTTCGACTCAAATTTTGGAAGAGGTCTATGAACCATCTGAAGAGACCCAGGTGCCCGCCTTTCTCCGTTTCTTCTCACACATAGACCTATGCCTGAAAACGAACGCCCCGCTTCCTGGAGTCCTTGATGGTAGCCCCAGCCTCAATCACGCTGGCGCCGTTCGGGATCTCACTGACCTTCATATCCTTACAGTCCGAAAACGCAGTCGAGTAAGAAACCGACTTGAAAGTGCCCCGTTGCGTATACAGATAATCCTTGCCACCCACGTTGATCTTGTTCGTGCTGGTATAGTCGCCATCGTAGTTTCCTTCAATGGTGGTAGCGGTACAATGCTTCGCGTGGCCCGCCTGCAGCAGGTCGGACGTCTGCGAGGATCCCTGGTTCCACTGCAGGGTCTGCGAGTCCTCGCTGCCGGTGGCGTCGGTGGTCGCGTGCTGGTAATCGTACGACATGGACGTGGTGGATTTGATGGAGCCTTCGGCGACGAGCGGGATGCCGATTTTGCCTCCGATCTCGATGGATTCGGAGATGCCGAAGGTGTGGCTGTTGGTCGTGGACATGGACTTGGAGGTCTTCTTCGAGGTCGAGCCCGTGAAGCTCCAGACTTGGGCGGTGTTGTTGGACCCTTCGGGGTTGCTGTTGCGGATGTACACCTCGGAGAGGGTGACGGCGGAAAGACCCTTTTGTTGTTTGTTTACTTCGTTGATGTCTTCGTCGAATTTGAGGTCGACCATTTCGACTTTGTCGTTGTTCGACCCCATGAAGAGGGGCGTCCAGGCGCTGGGGAAGGAGTATGTGGCGCCTTGGACGCCGAGGAAGATACCGGTGCCGACATCGACGAGCTGGACGTTGGGCTTGCTGGTGCCGACCTCGAGCTTCTTGCCACCGGCTTCGATGTAGAGGTACCCAAGGGCGTTGCCGTCCTCGTTTGTGCTGGCCTTCATGGCGTCGATCTTGCCATTGGGCAGGTTAATGATGTCGTGGTAGTGGTTGTCAGGGTTCTGACCATTGTTCATGTGCTTGTCGTTCCCGAAGACGGTATTGCCCTGGACCAGAGCTGTGGTGCCGTCGGAGTAGGTGAGCTGAACACCCGAGACGTGGTAGTTGTTTCCCCAGACCTCGACCTTGGTCACGGTGAGGCCAACGTTCCACAGACTGTGGCAGAACTTGGTAGTGGGTCGATCGCCCTGGTCATATTTACCAAAGACCTGGGTTCTGCTGTTGCCAAAAGGTCCGTCAGTGCATGAATCGGCACTGACGCCGGCGGCAACAATGGCAGCGGCTAGGGCATTGTAAAGAAAGGTCTTGGTGGAGAAAGTCATTGTGCAGAAATTGAAAGTCAGACGAGGCGTTACAGGCAAGAAGCGAAATATGAAGGAATGGACTCGCACACAGTGCTTGGAAAAGAATGTGAATACGAAGCAGTATAGAGGAACCTGTGAGAAGGGACATGGCGCCCTGTTTATACGAAAAGGGTTCTACAAGGCTGAGCAGACAGGTACTGATTCTTTGCCAGAGATGCATCCATCGTCTGGTCGCATACCAGGTCGGTGGCTGAAATGTCGAATGGTAGTAGTGGTGTTCGGCTCGCAGCGATAGACATGGTTCCGCATCTTCTTCGTATGAGACTGAAACCACAAGTCTGCTGTAATATCTTGGCCTTCGCGCTACCCCAGATCGTCATTCGTCGAAAGCCGTTCCGATCTCCAGGCAGACTGCAGAGAGGCTGTGAACACAGAGTCAAGTTATGAGACGGTTGTACCAGGTTGTTGCGGAAGGTCTTGGCGATGTGTTGGGTTATGCGAGGACTTCAGTTTCCAAGCCTGGCGGTGGAATCAATGTAACCCTACACTGCAGATGATTCGAGTCTGGGACTTCTGGGTACCAGTCAACAGGAGGACTTTGAAACACCACAGCCAATTCGCTGAACTTGTCGTTGAACACCAACGACAAGCTCATTTCCGTCTCTTGAGACATAAGCTGAATTGGCAAGAATCCTACCAGTCGACATGCCTGCTTCTGCTTGGTTGGCTGGCCTTTTCGGAGAATCGCAGAATGAGGACCAACCTGCCACAGACCGGCAGGTACCTATGTTCGTAACATCAAAGTCCTCGTCATCTGGATCCCTTGAGAGGCCCGTTGCAGCCGTATCACCCTGTCAGCTCGAGCCTTCTTTCAACAGCCTTATCCGACCTCGACCCCGTGGAGAAGTGTCGTAGCTTGTCATCTCGCCGCGAGCCGCTCGAGAGCGCCATCGATGTGGCAAAATATGCTGATCGGGATGGGACACGAGCTCGATTTATGCATTCGAGCTTTTCAAAGATTTGTCCAGGGCGGACATCCTTTGACGTGTGAGCATAGCTGTACATAAGCACAATGTGACACGGAAATTGACCTCACGTGACCAAAAGCTACCATCATTCCTCATCAGGCGAAAATATCGTCCCATTCGACGCTCAGCGCACATTTCATCGTCATGCCCAATCCTCACGGTAAAGTCCTGAGGAATAACTTCGACCTGGTTGTGAAAGCCTCCGAGGCCGAGGAATATGGAAGTGAGAGATGAAGTCGATGGTCATGAAAAGCTCGACTCAATCATGATGAAAGCAGATGTAAGGACATGATGCGCCAACCTCACGTTCACCGCGGGCGAGATTCCGTGTCTGCGAGAGCTGCGCCGTATGACAGTGGAGTGTCTGGCTTGGTCAGGAAACACAAGATGCTGAGGCGGTCGTAATTCTATTGTTCAAGAGTCGTTTCAACTGTTTAATCATTAAAGCTAACCGATTTCGGCTATAGCTCGTCTTTTACATGTTCACGTATCGAGTCTAGCCCTCACACCAATCCCTCATGTTTTGCCTGAACTTTGCCTGATCGTGGCCTTCCTTGTTGGGCAACCTATCATCTGAGTCCACGAGCTTCGAGCCTTGTCGCAAGGATCAGGCATGTTCTTCACCTTTCTTTTTACGATACACTAATCAGGGGACCGATTGAAACCACGTGCACTCTGGGAGGTCCTCACCAGCATGCGGCTCGACGAGCGAAGGTTGCTCGCCGTGCTCAAATGCTTGACTATGGCGGAGGTCAAATAGATGCGCGATCATACTATAGTAATTTCTCGTTCTCGTTGTTTCGCGTCGTGCTCCTGACAACTCGATCCTCAGATTTGGACCACCGGAATGCTATGATAGGTAGCTCGAATGACGGCTCAGCCTGGAGGCCAGCGTTGCCGCGTCCTTCGTCTCAAGTTCGGCTCAAATTCGGCTCCTATACATACCACCGCAGCATGGCCAGTCGGACGTGATCAAGGTTCAATTGGAAGTTTTCGATCTCGAAAATGCTCCCAGCTTCCAAGCGCTATCATACAGCTGGCGAAGTCCGTTTCCGGACGATCACTCGGAAACTGCTTCGTACCATGACAGTCAGACTAGCCGCTGGTCGGTGCAGTGCGACGGTCATACCATACGAGCAACGCGCAACCTGTACGAAGCTTTGAAAGAGATTATCCATTCCCTTCCAGGATCTTACATCTGGAACGACGTGACTTGCATCAACCAGCAAGACATGCACGAGGTCAGCATTCAGGTCGCGATGATGGCCGATATATATGCCGCCGCTCAAAAAGTCATCATTTGGCTAGGTAAAGACGATGGAGATGCAAGATTATCGCTAGAACTCCACGATAGGGTCGGCGCCGCTTTGCATGAGATGGAGCAGGACGACCAATTGAGCCAAGAACAAGCAGTGCGAAAAAACGCCCTCCGCACCCTACATCCTGGCGATGCTCAGTTCTGGGACGTCTTGAGAGTGAAAGCTCTTTCAGATAACCACTGGCTAGCCTGGGCACTGTTCAAACGCCGCAGCTGGTTTCGGCGCATGTGGGTTATCATCGAATTCATCTCCGCACGGGACTTGTATGTTCGATGTGGGCCGTATAGCTTCCAGGCTACTTTTCTTCGCACTCTGGCAAAGTACAGCGCGCTACCTCACTGGTACAGTCATATTGCATCGGTCATACAAAGCTCTGGCCTCGATAGCAACCTGATGTTCATGCAGATTGAGTCACGAGATTCTTTTGTCGATGCCGAGCTATCAGCTGGCGATCGATTGCTCTTGGAAAGGGGCTGCGGAGGCGTGTCAGCGGAAGCGCGAATCATTCTAATGCTCACTCGAACACGCTGGAAACTAACGTCTGATCTGCGCGACCTGGTCTACGTGCCTCTCGGTATTGTCAAGTCTACGGTCCGAGGTTATGGAGTTTGTACGATGTCGATTACAAGTTGGACCATTTCACCGTCTATAAGAACATCACCCGCTACCTTCTGCTCAACCTGCCATTCCTCACGATTCTCGCATTCGTCGGCAGGGCTTCTCAGTATGCATCAGACGACAGTATCAAACGTTCAAATCAATCGTGGGTCCCAGATTACAGCGACCGAGGCATGTATCCCATCTGCCTAATTCATCGAAGCGCTCTTGCAGTTTACAACTCGTCACTTGCTCGAGTCCGACCACGACACGAGTACTCGCAGCACCGTTCTTTCCGCGAGAGCGACGATGCTTTCGGCTTACGCGGCTTCAGAGTCGACAGCGTATCGCCGGACGTGTTTCTTCTCAAGACAATCCACGGAGCCGTCGAGGCAGCCGAGATACTCCAGCGGCTGCTCGCAGCTTGCCTGGAAGCTCCCGTCATCTACGCAAATGGTCAAAGCCGGGTCGAGGCTCTGTGGCGTGCAATCATCGACGACGTGGACGTCCACGGCAACTACCCTGCATTCCAAGATTTTGGTGGAGGCTTCAAGTCCTGGTTGTCGTGGTGTGAGCCTCGTGCACACGCACAGCAAAAGCTGCGACCCCGGCTTCGGCGAGGTCGAGAAACACATATTCGAACAGATGGAAGCTTTACGATCGACAAACAAAGGTCCCGGCACCCCGGACTCAGTATTACCCGACGCAGGCGATGTCGCCAAATTCCTCCATTCGAGTAGCAATGGTGAAGTGATGACACCATCGGAGCGCTTCAAGCGCTGTTATGGTCTGGGGAACAGGACATTCTTTCGAACCGTCACCGGCTATTTCGGAATTGCTACGACGACTGTGGAGCCTGGAGACGAGGTCTGGATCCTGGAAGATGCCCAGACTCCGTTCTTGCTCCGGCCCGGGCCGGCAGAAGGGGATTTCTTCGTGCTTGGTGAGATCTACGTTCACGGAATAATGAATGGAGAGCACGTCGCTTCGATGGATGCACGAAAGTGGCAGTCCATATGGTTGATCTAACGTTTCTGTCATTGTATGCTCCATGAGCAGCAAATTGCCATCCGGTAAGAGGATCGTTTGAGCTTCGTGTTCGGTCCCCTTCACCAAGTAAGTCTACTCTATATGTTGTGCAGACACATGTTTAGCCTCATTGATGCCTTTCAATTTACTTCATGGTGTATTCGAATTAAATTGGTAGTCCATAGCTTCGTTCGCCCTCGCGGCGTGCAGTAATTTAGTTGATTGTAATCTTCATACGCCATTCGCTTAGCACAATGCTCCTGATGCTCGCTTTTGTACACCCTTCACAGCTCAATCTGATTTCAGACCGCAAAGATCAGTCCCAAGCGTGTCGTCCAACCATTTTATGATCTGCCAGTAATAGCTTGCCGTCGTCCAGTCAAATTCGCCCGAATCCAGCCGAGGCACGGTGCTGCCAATAACTTCACCAGGTACAAGCCCGCTACTGGTCAGCCATGCCCAAAATCTTTCCGTCCAGGTCGGCACCGGTAACAGAGCGTCAGTCGCAGGACGAACCACAGTTTTCCGCTGGTCCTTAAACAGCTTCATACTTGTGCTCATCTCTGCATTCTTCTCGCCACCATTTCTTTGTCGCATCCCATTCTCAGGCGCGGTTGCCGTTGCTGATGAGGCGGTCGCTGAGGATAATGGCGACTCTTCGACCGCGATATCTTGTGGGCTGCGCGCTGGTGTTGAGGTCATCACCGGGCTCTGTGGCATGCCCGAAGGTCGGCGAATGTGACCGGAAGCATCCCGGGCTGGTCGCGGACCACTCAAGCTTCCCCTTCTCCTGTCGTCATCCTCCATCAATATCGGCTCGTCCTTTCCTGGCGGCTGCCCTTTCCATAACGCCGCGTGAACCCAGTATCCCTGTAGCAAATGCGGACCTGCCGCCACCGCACGCTCAGCTGCCTCTTTGCTGTCAAAGGTGACCTTGATCCAGCACTCTCCGCCACGATACTGCATTGCCAGTTGCGCCTCTTTCCTTGTCAAGGTCCGTCTTGCACGTAGAGAGCCCCCAGACAAGCCCAGCCCACCCTGGTATTTGCGTCTCTCCTCCGGTGGTGTGCGCTCGTAGTCCTCGCAGATCATACCTCCTGAGGCATTCTCGAAGAATGTAATCGCCGCCCATTGTGTTTCGTTCGAGAAGCCGTAAAGCATCACCTGAGTCGGCTCAGCATCGCGGGCAAGAGGCAACGATATCGGCGCATCTGACGTGAAACCAGCCTGCGATTGTTGTGATTGAGTCTGCTCCGTCGTACTTTTGTTCACATCGTATTTGAGAGCAGCTTCGAAGCCGTCGAGACCTGGGTATCCCTCCTTCTTAGCGGGTGTCTGCGTTCGTGTTGTGCCTCGGACGGAACCCGCCTTGCGTTTCGTGGATCGCCCAAAAGAACCCTTCTCCTCAACTGGCTTGCGCGAGAATCGCGACTCCTGGTAGCCTCTATCGGGATCGTTAGCTGCTGAATCAACGGTTCGCGCACGTTGGGTTACGTACTCTGGGAATTCGAGAGCCCAAGGAAGCCGGTTGCCGGAAGCGTCGAAAGCGCGTTCCTCGTATGCGACACCGTGGAATTGAGTCGGACGACCGACGCGCTCCCTGCCAGACCCGGCTGCGAAAGACATGTTGGTGATGAGGATGGGGTGTGGGAGGTCGAAAGCGAAAAACGTCTACCTATGAATGCTCGAGATTATTGTTCGCCTAGACAACTGCGCGGAAACTAAACATCTAACGGTCACGTGAGATTAGCTTCACAGCGAGCGCGTTCCGCCAAAGTCAAATTCCGGCGGAGCGGAATGAATGCGGAGGTTGCTATGTAATTTGACGAATCTGGATAAGTGACGGAAGTACTAGTATCGATTATGCAAGTGATATCACAACCTAGGTACGTGTATATACACATTTTTAGTCAAGCAGTGAATACACATCCGAAGTGAGACCTTGCAAGCACGACACGAACAAAGCGGGCGTACTTGCCAATTCATTGATGGATCCTAGCATATAACCTGTCTCTGGATGCTCTATCGCTCCGTTCACAGTATTCCAGATGACTGTGTTGTTCCTCCACCGCGCAGAAGCATAATCCTGGACCTAGCAACTCCAGCAACCTCCGACCGTCAACCCCAAGACGCTGTACGTCCTCCAACAATGCACCTGTTCAAGCCTTGACTGCGTCCGCTGCCTTTTTCTCCACGTCCTTCACTACGCTCTTCCCAGTCTCTTTGATGTCTTTGGCATCGTCTTTGATAGCTTCAGTGACGGAACCTTTCTGACTTGCCTGATATGTCAAGATTCGTCCAGTCTGAATAGCACCAACGCAAGCTAGGAGGAAGTTGACTGAGGCGAGTCTGGTTGTTGTTAGCAACTGTAGTCCTACCATTTCCTGTCGTACATACAAGACGTTTCTCGGCTTGATGATGAGGCACCATCGTGTCCAGATGGAGCCTGTAGCGACCAGGGCCATGTTTGTGTTGAGGGAGAGCTTCTCGGCAGGACGGAAGAAATCAGCGGCGCCAGCCAGGACAACGCTCCACTACCTTCGAGTCAGTAAAAGCTGTGCCACCATCTCTTGCTGTATTCGAACCTTCATGACAGGCGCCCTGCGTTCGATTAGCCACGAGTACTCCAGCGCATCAGTCATAGCAACTCACCAAAAGTGCACCGTCTTGATTCCAACAGGGCTGTTCCATAACCGCTGGAAGAGGCCCTGCTCAGCCGCGGGAGCTGCATCTGTGTTCTGATATCTGCGACCGAGCGTTCGCCCAAAAGTGGTTCGTGTGAGGCGAGCTGCATGCGCTGCGCGCAGGCCAACCCTCTGGAAGGACATGGCGAGTGGCTGTGGTGGAATAGTAGTTGTTGGGGTGAGAGCGTAGAACTGAAACGCTCTGACGCCGGTCCTGACGGCCGATGCGGCGCTCGAGCTCAGCAAAGCGGGCGGCCTCCGAATGACTAAGCCTGCTGGATCGACGCATCCTTTTGGAGCTCTGCCAGACAGCAACCTCGAAGGCGCATCGTCGCACCCAATTGTTTGCTACGAAAGGCCACCACACACTCATTGACTCGTCGCGATTATTGGAAAGGAAGTAAGCTGGTGAAGAGATCCATTCGACCCCAGCAGTACCCAGAAATAGCCCCAGTCATGGCCAGCAAGTTCGCCTTCAACTCGGCCTTGAAGGAGCTTCGATTCCACTTCTGCCAGACCTCTTCAGGAAGCAATGCCACAAGGTACGGATGTGCTTGAAAACATTACAGCGGTCACTAACGTAGTCTAGATCATTTCTCATTAGAGCATACCCGACAATGAAGAAGCATAACCCATACATTCCGGTCCTAATCAGGGAAGCTCAAGGAGTCGAGCCCAAGGTTTGGGCGCGCTACGGTAAGAGCGATGACTTGAATACAATGTACGCCTATGTTGATCAAACTCAGAGTTCGGAAAAGAGCAGGCAGTCACTCTCGATGGGCTGAGCGACAAGGAGATTGAGGACAAGGTTACGTCGCTGGTACAGGCGTCCTCATAAGATGATTGCGTTGCGATGTGACACACACAAAACATGACTGGAGCCAGCTGATTTGGAGACTTCTGAGAGGAGATCTTCATGCGACCTGACGGAGGGCCCGAACGAATTACGACGAGAGAATTGTCGACCAC
Source organism: Cyanodermella asteris (assembly GCA_900618795.1). Taxonomy (NCBI): domain Eukaryota; kingdom Fungi; phylum Ascomycota; class Lecanoromycetes; order Ostropales; family Stictidaceae; genus Cyanodermella; species Cyanodermella asteris. Next base: position 773,757 of record UYJD01000011.1, read on the forward strand.
ACGCATTGTATATACCTGGCGCGGCAATGGGAGCAAGGGCGCCACCAACTCGATTTGCGAGGGGTTTTTCGATCATCAGCAAGCGTTGGTGGATTTCATCCAGCTTAAGATGTGCAAATTGTTGGCATAAGTGGTAGATTCAGAATTCACGCCATTACTTGACTGAGATCGCTGCCGACGAACGCTACCTACGGCGTTGCTCCCACACATACTACAGGAGCCAATTGAGGCCCATCCGAACTTTGCCAATCGTTCTCTCTCTCTCATATGGCGATGGAGCTATTTTTGAGAACGGTTTGTGTAACCTGCAGTATTATTTTCAAGACGAATTTTAGAATTCATGGATTTTCATACAAAGAGCCTTCCTGTGCCCGCCAACTTGACTGGACCAAGGATACGGATACAATGACATACTGCAGTTGGTTCCAGTACACTTGGGAAGCCTGTAGATCGGTGGACTTATCGCAGGAGAGCGAAGTTTAGAACTGCGTACGTTCACCCATATATTAGCTGAACATGAACATTCAATCATTCGGGAGCCTTTACACGGCTCGTTGCTTGGTATGCCGAAGCTCTCTTACTGTGCTTCACATCCTCATGGACACCAGCGGCCATGTCAAATGCCACACGCTAAGTGTTTTAGCACGACGGCAGTGTAGCATGTGGATGGTGTTCAGAAAAGGCTTTGGCATGTGCTCGGCCAGAGCTCCCGCCAGCGTGCAAGAATCTTACCTTGCTAGGAAACAAGCTCAGTCTTTTTGGCCATGTCTGGCGCGAAGCATGTTCGAAACCGGACTAGCTGCTCGAAATATACAGGCGAAACATCGGGTCCGATGGCCATGTCCGAGAAGTCTTCCAATCTAGAGGTGCACGGCGCAGAAGATGTTTGGCCTTTCGGACGAAAATTGGCCGCGAGTCGAGCCGAGGAAACCGGCGGCGGCTGTAACCGGGACGTCGGAGAGCAGCTCCAAAGCTTCCCCACCGTTCACGATCCCAGCTTTCTTTTGCTTCACCAGACACTCGACACGGTCGTTTGGAAATGTCTTTCGCCACCAGGATCTGCCAGCGCGTTGCCCGTCAACCCCAATTGACGGCCGCCACCTTCCGCGCATCTGCCTGCTCTCAATTGAGCCGCCTCTCGGCCAAAAACACCACCTCTTCATTTCCGAAACGCGCCGCATTCAGCACCATGAGCTCTCTCCAGAGCGGAGCTCCTACAGCTTCCACCACCGCCACGAGGGACTTCGACCCTGAGATCAAGGACATTGCCAGCTATGTCCACAACTACAAGATCGACTCTGACCTCGCTGTGAGTTCTCCCGGGTCGAAACATGGTGATAGCTCTGTATACTAACATCTCACAGTACGACACCGCCCGATACATCCTTCTCGACACAATTGGATGCGGTCTTGAGGGTTTGAGGTTCAAGCAATGCGCCAACCTGATTGCCCCTCCAGTTCCGGGTCTGACACTCGAGAATGGTGCTCGCGTACCCGGTACTCCCTACGTCCTTGACCCCATCAACGGAGCCTTCAGCATCGGAGCTATGATTCGATGGCTGGACTACAACGACTGCTGGCTGGCTGCCGAGTGGGGTCACCCTTCGGACAACCTTGGTGCCATTTTGGCTGTTGCTGACTGGATCTCGCGAACAAACCGTGCCGGCGGCAAGATCGGCAAGGGCACTGTTTTGACCATCAAGGATGTCCTGACAGCCATGATCAAGGCACACGAAGTTCAGGGCTGCTTGGCTCTCGAGAACTCCTACAACAAGGTCGGTCTCGACCACGTTGTCCTTGTCAAGGTTGCCTCGACTGCCGTCGTTGCAGACATGCTTGGTCTCAACGAGAAGCAGACCGCCGATGCTGTTACTCAGGCTTGGGTCGACGGCCAGAGCTTGCGTACTTACCGTCACTCGCCTAACACCATGTCCCGTAAATCCTGGGCCGCTGGCGATGCCTGCTCCCGTGCCGTCAACCTCGCTCTCAAGGTACAGAAGGGTGAGCAGGGCGTTCCGACCGTCCTGTCCGCTCCTACCTGGGGTTTCTACGACGTTCTGTTCAAGGGCAACAAGTTCCAGTTCCAGCGCCCATACGGCAGCTACGTCATGGAGAACGTCTTGTTCAAGGTCTCGTACCCGGCCGAGTTCCACTCTCAGACTGCCATCGAGGCGGCTCAGAAGATCCACAACGACCTGAAGGCCCTGGGCAAGAGCGCCGCGGACATCAAGGAGATTACCAACCGAACACACGAGGCTTGCATCCGCATCATCGACAAGCAGTTCAAGCCCATGGACAACTTTGCCGACCGTGATCACTGCGTCCAGGTAAGAGTTACAGACCCTGGATGATGTGTTTTACTAACTGTAGCAGTACATGGCTTCCGTTATGCTTGTTTACGGCAGGCTCACTGCCAACGACTACGCCGACGACTCCGAGGCGGCCAACTCGCCTCTTGTCGAGTCGCTCCGCCAGAAGATCAAGTGCGTTGAGGACCCGCAGTTCACCAAGGACTACCACGAGGCGACTCTCCGTACCATTCCCAACGCTCTGACCGTTACTCTGAACGACGGCACTGTTCTTGAGGAGGTTGTTGTCGAGGCTCCCCTCGGCCACAGGACCCGTCGCGAGGAGGCCAAGCCCGTCATTCTCGAGAAGTTCAAGAGACATCTTGGCCCTCACTTCGACGACGCCAAGACCAAGACCCTCGTCGACCTGCACAACGACGCCAAGGCTCTGGAGTCTATGGCTGTTGATGAATACCTTGACCAGTACACCAAGAAGACGATGGAATGGTAAAAAGTCGAACGTTGTGCAAACTTTACGCGCTTGGTTAAGCCTGCAATTGAATATTCTTGGTCTTGTGCCTGCATGGCGTTACATGTGAGTTGGAATTGTATATAGAAAGATCTAGACGAACTCGTATTCCAAGATTACTTTGACCAAACGCACAGACAGTGTTAGTGAGCAATGATAACTTTGAGTGGTTGGTCCTTACAAATACATGACTGACATCCAAGACAAGACCCCCATGCCAATCCGGGACCTTGCTAGGCGCCTCCAAAGACCATCAAACTCTCAACCTTTGTCGCCACAAAGCCACGTTCATGCAGCAATTGTCGACCCCGATGGAATAGAAACTCCGCCAGGACCATGACGACGATGTTCTCAGACGATATCCCCGCCTCCTTCGACAGCTCCTTCAACAGCACACAGATTCACGCCGGTCGACAGCACATCATCAACCACCACCACCGATCCGCCCGGGCCCACCACGCCCTTCTCCATCTCGATCCGCCCCTCTTTCTCAACATTCGACGCTACGGAGCTCACATAGTCCGGCGAATCGGCGACAGAAACGGTGGGTGGAAGGAGGGGGGGGAGCTTCCTAGCGTTTCCCGAAGAAGCATCATCGGCAAATCCACCCGCTTTCGATGGCCGCAATCGCACTGACGTGCTTCCAGTCAGTCTTCCCGGGAAGTGCTTTCTTGAAAGAGGGATGTGGACAGTTGGAGGCCTGAGGGCTGTTTGAGTGATACCTAGTACGTGATGGAAATGGAAAGTTTTTGCACGGGAAACTTCGGGATCAGATGCACCATTCCGTGTAAATGATGGAGATCTTTGTGGAAAAGGGGCATGAGGGTGTCTTGTGCGAAAGATCGGGCCTTTTTCGGAGCCGTCGTGGTCGTTGTTGGATATCATACCAGTGCAGTAGCTCGGCTTTGCTGGTGGTGACTTGGACAGAGAGATGAGCTGTGAGCTGGGTGGCGCGTTGAGCTGCGAGCTAGACCGTCCATGTCGCATTCGCGTTTGATCGGCGACTTCGACTTTGACTTCAACGACTTTACTCTCGGGTACAAGGTGCGAAAACATGACTACCAGCGCTTCGTCCCTCATCCCGGTAACGATCAGGACGTCGACTTCCCCTGCGCCATACACCACTTTCTCGGAAACTCCGATTTGGCAGCTCGTGCCGGCGGCGAACCTGATTTTGGAAGAACCTCGTCAGCTCCGACCGAATGAGCCTCCTTGTAATGGCGATCTCGAAGCAGTAAATCATGGTCCACGGCACTGGTGGCGTCTGCGAAATCCTTCTTCGTTGCGTCACTGATGCTCACAATGTGAATCCGCATGTTCTCGTGAGCGAAGCAAGTTTTCAAGCGACGCCTTCCAGATTTTGGCACCAGTGGTCTTTGCCGGCCCAGCTTTTTGCCGGTGACGAGGATGATCCATTTTAAGCGGCACTGGCTTCGGCAGCGGACAAGCATAAGCCAGCACATTCTCGGGATCGAACTTGTATTTTCAGATGTCGCAAACGCTGGAAATTTGGAGCAAATGCCTTTGCTGCGAGGGGGGCCATCTCTGGGATCTGGTCCCGAGGTCAGTGCTGTACACTCCGCAGCTCACGGGCAATAGGTCCTCGACGACCCTGTAGACCCAGTCGATGGCGTCCTGCGCGGACTTTGATCCCACGGATTCCGGGTCGGTCAGCTTTGACTGATCGGATTGCGGCTTCTCTGCCTCCTGAGGCCAGTTTCCGGTTATCACGCAGGCATGCTCCCAGTCACGACATCCGAATGCTGTCTCGATGGGTGAAACATATTTGACTGTTTCGGCACCGCTATGCAGAAGGTGGACATAGCACAGCTTAGAAGGACTATCTCTGACAGTAACAGATAAGCGATAAAGTATATTGGTCAAGCCCCCTCGCCGTAGAAACAGACATCGCTTGAACGAAGAAATCTTTCCAACATGAGCACCATGTATGACGGTCATCGGAATATGCATGCCGGCATCGAATAGCTCGACAGGATTCACGTCTATGGTTGCACATACCTGACTCCAGGGTCTATCGTTTTGAATCTGTGAAGCCAAAGTGATAGGCCCATCAGCGAAACCAGCGAAGGAAGTGACGCCCAGGAACAAGCTGCCAGCTTTTCGAAGCATGTGCAGGTCAACAGACGATGCAGGACCGGTTTGCACCGGAAGATGGATGGCAGAGTTGCGTCCGTCATCTTCGCGTAGCGAAATGGGAAGTCGAAGCTGCCAAGTCTCAACTTGAAAATCTTGAGCTTCGAAAGTCTTGCAGATGATACCGACCGCAACTCCGAAATTGGTTCCTGCTCCTTTCATTGCCCATAGAAGAGCCTTTGCATCATCCGGAGCCTTTTCGTCACGGGGAAATAAGTGAGAGGGGACATCGCCAACAAAGTAGACACGGCCGGAGACCAGACTGACCAGTATCGCGCCGACAACAGAGTCACAAGCAAGGCCATGTAACCTTGCCAGGTGACCGAGGCCACCCTGAAGCATGAGCCCAATGCCGACTCCAGGACGATCTCCGAGTGGAATGGTCAAGCCGTTTGCCATAAGTGTTTGGATGATGTCGCCTGACTTGCAGCCAGTTTGAATGTGAACCAAGCGATGATCTTCGGAGCTAGTATTGTCAACGTTACCCTGTGAGAAGATCTGTACATCTCTGAAGGCACTCATGTCAACCGCGACGACTTGTGACCATACGCAATGACCGCTGTGACCTCCACCTATCACAGTAATGCCAAAACCATGCTTCAGCGCCCATTGAACGCATTTTTCAACCTCGCCAATGTTTGGAGGCTTGAAAGTTGCGACTTGCCGATGAGCTTGAGCTGCAGCATTTTCGATGATTCTCTTGTCTCCGAGGGTGGGATCTTGAGATGTAAGCGTTTATAAGGCTGTTGCATGCTAATCGAAGATAATCATGACTTCAGGAGAGCGGAAGTAGAGATGGTCTGGCAAGGAAGCGTCATCGCCACGCTCGCGGCACACCTCGCGCCACCGACTGCGGATTCCGGACACTTGATTGCGGGTTTCGGCGTCGCTCTTCGGAGCAGAATCGGTCAAGAATCTGGTCGGACAATACCCTGTCAAGAACGAAGCGAAAAGGTCAAGAGCTTCATTCTTTGCTTCGACTCGAGCTTTTCCAGTAAAGCAGGATTTGGTTTGCTGACACGCTAAGCCCTCGATATTCAAGGCCCCATCACGATGGAAGACTGCCACGATCCCGCCTTCAGGTTCTTCTTTGAGGAGCCATAGCGCGTGCTCGATAACCTCGCCTTTGTCATTCAAACCGTACATGCTGTGGCAGAATAATACAAGATCGAACCTCTCGCCATTGACCTCTCGGCTTTCGTGAGTGAAATGCGATTGAGGGGTCGTGATATTCGTCTGTAGATCCTTGCGAAGTGAAATTTCAGAGTGCAAATCGAATTGGCGATACAGCAATTGGGTGAGTTGAGGTCCAATGAAGTCTTTATAGATCATTGAACCTGGGCCCCTCATGAGGTCTTCGAAACAATCATTGTATTGTTGCTCCGAAAGCGGATATTCGCCTGGTGGTGAACTTATCGACAATGCTTGTCTGACGACCTCATCGAGCGCCTGCTTCAGGTTTTCAAGGGTTGCCATGATTGGTCCGATAGAGGTGGCATATGACGCGGTTTCAATGTTTTTGATCCACTCAGGGCCGAGGAAGGTGCGAGATCTCGCTGAGAGTTGCTGTCACAGAAGACAATAAGGAAGCAGGAGAACGAGCAAGCACGGGGCTTATGAAATAGATCAGAGCTTGTTGATCGGTTGCTGACGGCAGCGGAGAGACGGCCGGCGCAGTCTATGATACGTTCCGTAGATGAATGCACCAAATCAAAGTACCCGGGATTACAAGAATTGTCCTGTATCCCGAGCGGGCATCCAGCATTAGGAGCCGGTGTGTTGATGGTCTGCCGCTTACCGTCCCACTTCGGCCTCTGCTTCTGATTTTCAGTCATGTCCGGGACGGGTTTTTAGCAGCGAAGATAGTTGCACGAATCTGTTGAAACAATATTGAAGCTCTCGTCTCCAATCGCAAATGCGTGGCTTCTGTAGTCGTTGTCGTTCCTTCATCGGCGACAGTAGTTCCGTCCGCACACGGTCATCGGTCTTCACGAGTCCAAGCATATAGCTCGTCCTGGTTGTGCTCTGACTTTGCTGCACCCCACGCATCACCATGCACATATGTGAGCATTCCAGGATGACCGCGACACCTGCAGACTTCAGAACCTTGTCAATAGCTGCCACGATCTGTGCTGTCAACCGTTCTTGCACCTGAAGTCTCCCTGAGAACATTTTCGCGATGCAAGCAAACATTGAGAGTCCAAGGACGCAACCGTTTGGTATGTAGCCGATGTGCATCTGTGCAACGTTAGCTCCCGCTTGCCGACTTCGCTGAAGCGTTGCCTCAGCCTCCAATCATATCTTTCCAATGAAAGGCACTAAATGGTGCTCGCAAAGGCTGCGGATATCAATGTCCCATACAATAACCATCTCCCTGTGGTGTTCGTTGAAGACTGTCCCGTTCACAATGTCATCTAAACTCTGATGATAGCCCTTGGTGAAGTGAAGCATTGCCTTCGCATATCTCTCAGGCGTCTTGAATAGCCCTTCACGGTCAGGCTCTTCGCCGGTGGATTTGACGATGATTGAGCCGCACCGACCAATTCCTGCAGTCGGCTAGCAGTCGCTGGGTTTTCTGTTAGCTGGAGCCACTCGTTCGTGCTGTGTGGTGGGTGTGACAGCTTGGAGAGATCTTGATTCGTAGAGGCGGTGTCCTTGCCGATATCGACGGACGGCGCTGTCGTATTGGAAGCGGGTGGAACCGCAACGGGAGGATTTGGCGGCTGCGTTTTCGTATCCTTGCTGGAAGACTCTGACGTACGGGTGTCCGTAGCCGCCTATTTGCCCGCACTGGGATCGCAGTTTTGGGGCTACAGGGGAGAGAACCCTGTAGAGTGCGGTAGGGCGTCGTGTAGCTGAGCGGCATCGGTCATCCTAGAGCCTTCACTCCCCTTTTCATACTTCTCTCACGGAACCCTTCAAACAACAAATAGCTCGCCGTTTATACTGTTTGTATTCCGCGACAGCAAACGCAACTTCTCCGATAAACATGAGACGCCAGGGGATCTTTGTATCCAAGGATCCATCTCCAATACTAAAGTGTTGAATATACCCCTAAAAGCGCAAACGCGCCGGGCTTCACGAGTAAATCCCAGAACCTCCCCGTACATCAATCTCGACAGCCGGCAACCTCCAGCCAGCACGCGGCAGCGGTGCTCGCATATTTCGCAAACACCAGATTCGAGACGACACATTTACCTTGGCAGCCAGGCCACGGCGAATGCCAAAAGGTATCGCTTTTGTCTGTCTGATAATATGGAAGGCGGGAGACTTTATTTTGTGTGACAATTCTGGTGTGCTGGCTCGTGGTTGACCGTGTAAGGCCGATATGGTTGCGACCTGGATGCTTGACGGTGCATGCGTGTTGATCGCAATTGCTTGGGAGCAAAAGGGATTGATTGGCCAGGCTGTGTAGCGGTACCGTCTGGAGATACGTGAGAAGAGACATACGTTCTGTGAAAAGAGGCGTGGTGTTTCTGTACTCCGTCGGGTGGTTCGTTCGTCCGCTCCGAGCCTACCTATCCCTGGTCGTCATTCGTCTGTCTTGATTTCGACTATCAGCAGATGCTAGAGAAGATATAGACACCCTCTTGATGCCGGGAACGAAGACAGCTCAGCAAGTGGTGTTAAAATCACTTAGTTGATCTTTGCAAGACACGTAGAAGCCAGCTGTTTCACGAGAAAGTTGGTCCACACTCTCAACATCTGCACTGAATAACGTCGTATCATTGCAAATCTCCTATTTACTTTCTTTCCTCCGCTCAAACGAGCGTATTCCAACATTTCTTCAAAGAACGACTTCGCGGTCAAGTTCCCTCCCATCGCAAACTCTGTTTTTCGTTTCCTTCCATTCCACCACACTCTCAGGCTCCACACAAGGTGAACCGCTCCACTACCCGTTCTCTCTCTTTCCAAAATTCCCATGCGCGCGCACCGCCAGAAAAATGCACCGTCCGAGAGCAACAAAGCGGACCGCACGAGATCTGCACTCACAGCGCGAGCCAAGGCTCAGCAGGCCTCCATGCAGATTCCGCACAATATGGCTGTCGCCAAACATTACATGACGGGTTTCCGACGGATAGCTTCAAACACGGCCGGCTCAGGGATGCCTGAGATAATAAATTTTTCCCTCGAGCACCCCCCTTTATTTTTTTGCGGACTCCTACTTCCGAGCCTTGTACGTCGACCTCCAGACCCACGAACCCCGATCTGATCTGATCTCATCAATCCCCAAATCCTCCCCCTGGAACGAGACGAAAAAAATATTAAAAAATTCGTAACGCTGCAACCGGAGGCGAAGGAGATGAGATGGATCACCGACCAGAGTCCGTGTCTGCAGGGATGTACTAGCTCCAAGACTCCCCTCCCCAACACGCCCGCCACAGCTCCAGCACTCGACATGCAACTCGACCATCCTCCTATGTGACGCATCCCGGACCACGGTCGCAGCAGCAGGGCTCCCGACGGCCAAATCGGGAGGGCGCGCAGTGGGGTCAACGGGATGCGCGCGAACAAAGAAAACCAAACCAGAACATCCCGATTCCAACCGTCGAGAAGTTATCAAAAACCGGGTTTCTGTACGTACGAGGGAAGCAAAGTGTGTACGCGAGGGCGGAGCCTAAGCATCAAACACTCACACGCACACATTACCCCTCGGCACGGCGAACCGATGTCGAAATGAGGCGGGAAGGGAATCGCAAATTCGGATGACGGATGTGGTTTTCGTTCGAAAAAAAAAAAGGAGCGAGGACGGTCGAAGACGGAGGCTGGAGGAGAGCAGGTTAGTGATATCTCAAAACGGTCTCTGGAACGCCGACAATGAACCATCGCCCCGCTAATTCTCCAAACAACCAAAAAGGCCGAATGGGAAAAAAGGAAAGCGACGGCCTCTAGCCGCAGCTCAGTGTCAAAAGAAACACCGGAGGGCCCGAGATGCCGGAAACGCACTGAATGCGTATCCCAATCCAGACCAAGAATCGTAGATTTCAGTCGTGATTGAAAGGAGAGGACCATTTCGCCTCCACAGGACACAATAACAATGTCCTGTGCTTTTTTTAATAATAATATTCAAAAGATCTCTGACGCCGGTGGCCATCCAACCAACCAGCCAAAGACGGAAAAGACTGCCCTTTCCTTGCGTGCGCGCAGTCTCGTTACTCCAAAATTCGGTCATCGTGTCGTGAAAAACGTCTTCGAGCAAGAAATAGTGCAGCACTCCCTTCCCTACAGCACACCTCGCAAACCCCACAAACTCTTGCGGGTTCATCCCGCATCGGTAAGAAACCCCCGCAGCGGCGAGAAGGTCAGACAAAAAAAATTGTCAATGTGATTCGACTGCAACCCAGCCAAGCTCGACTCGACTCGATTGGAGGAAAGCTCAAAACGCTCAACTCCAAATCGAGGAATTTTAACCGGAGAATCTCACCACACCAACATGCCTGACACCCGCCGAACGGTCACCGGAAGGAGAAATTCGCGCAGAAAATATTTTTGCGAGTGCGAGGTGGCGAGAAAGGCAAAGGCGTAAGATACGCCCCGCGTAATGGGGGGACAAGTCTGGATGACCTCGCCTCGTGTGTAGCCGCTGAAGACACCTCGCCACCCACCTGGATAGGGATCACTGGGTGGATGGGGGGGGGGGGGAGCTTCGGGCTTGAGGGGTCATCACGCGCAGACGGCGTTATGCCAGTGCGCCATGCATAAAAAATAAAGTCGACGGAACAAACAAGGACAAGCTGTCGTTCTTTGTTCGATCGTCTCGCTCTCGATTCGGGAGTGAAGCAAGCCCGGGGCTCGGCGGCGCAAATCGGGTTTGACTTCGGTCCCGCTTGTCGAGGCGTGGATATGTCCGTTGAAATGGACCGGGGGGGGGTTGATTTTGATTTTGATTTTGGGGTTTCTCTTTGGTTGTTGGGTATGCTTTCTTGGTGTTTCATGACATCGAAGGTGACGAGATTCGGTTGGCTGTCAGGCAAAGTTGGATCAGCTAGTGCTCTACATTATAGGGTTGCGACATTTGTAATTTGTGCGCCAGAGCTTATTTGACGCACAAGGGCATGAGCACAGGGATGTTTGGATTTTACATGATTCGTTCTTGGGCATCATAAATGCCCACAATCGTCCCGCGGAGCATTTTTACATTTCCAAAGACGTCGACCTCAAAAAGTTCATTTAACCCATCACATGCCAAAAAATTGTAAAAGTATTGAGCAAAAAAAGAAAACACAAGAATCTAACCTATCACGCCGTGAGGCATTCCATTCCGTTGCTCCAAATCGTTTGGAGAAGCTTCTAATTAGAAAAGAAAAATGTCGTTTGGACGCAACACCTCATATTGCGCTTGCGTGGGGGGATTTTATTTCGTCGTCCTCAAGTAAAGAGACCAAAAGCCAAGAAAGAAAGGTCGTTGTAAAAAATTCGTTGCCTCAGAACACGTAGCCGTTCCCATTCTTCTCGTTCGTGTAGTTTACGTTATGGAACGGATTGTTCTGGTTCTGGTTGTACGTGTCAGAGTCGTGCGTCGAGCCGGTCATGGCGTGGCCCAGCTTTTCGTTCTGATACACCTCCTCCTCTTCCTCCTCGGTCGAGTTTGGGAACCGAGCTTGGAAAGCCGGGACCCGCTTCTCGTACGCCGGCGGCGCAGTGTCTGTGGGAGGTGGCTGATGAGGTATGATCGGACCGGTCGAGTTTGATCGCTCGCTCATCTCATAGTCAGAGTTGCGGTTCGATCGCGCACCCTCGTGTCCTTGGCTCGTGTTGTCTTCGACCATACCGGGAGCGACGTCGCCAGCATAGGTGGCACCACCTTCGGCACGGGTCTTGCTCGAGCGAGCGTAGCTGTAAGCCACGCGACCCAGACCCATGAGGACGAGGACAAAGTAAAGGATTAGAAGGGACAAAGCTAGGAGGGCTTCGGTGCGGATTCCGGAGGCGATCTTGTCGGCTAGCTTGGTGACGACGGCGGTGATCTTGTCAGCTGCATCATCACCGGGGTCCGCGAGGAAGCTGTTGTTCTGGCCGGTGCCGGTGGTCTTGTTGGTGGAGATTGAGGCTTGGGCGCCGGCGGAGAAGGTGTCATTGGGGAACATTGGGAACTCGACGTAGGCGTGGTCCGAAACCCAGGTCAGCGCGTTCTCGACGGCTTCGACCTTGAGGCCGATGAGGCACTTATAGACGTCCATGATGGGTTGGTAGAGGACGGTGCCGCCGAAGGTTTTGTTGAGGGCTCCGACCATGTCGTCGACGAAGACGTTCAAGGTGTTGTTCACGGCGTGAGTTGAGGTGTTGACCCATCCGAAGACATCGTGGTTGATCTTGGCATTGGTGTTGTTGATGACCGTGTTGGTGCCATTGGCCCACTTCGCCGAAGCGTTGTTGAGCGCGTAGATGACCTTGTCCGCGAACTCGCCGATGTCGCCGGCAAGTTCTGGAACTTCATGCTGGACAGCCTTCAGGATGGAGTATTGGCAGAGAGCCGAGAACAGCCCAGCCAGAGCAATGGAGAGCAGAACGAGAGCCGGAACTGATGTGATGTAGGCAACGAACCAGCGAACCAAGAGTTGCATCTTCGGGTTGCTGAACTTCTGACCGATCTTGATACCAGTGTATGAAGTCCATGGCCGGGAAGCAATGTAGACTTTGTCAATGTTGTCAACGGCGTGAATCTGCATGTGCGAGGCGTACGTCTGCATCGAGCGCCAGCGTCTGATCTCCATAACCGCCATCGGGAAGCAAGCAGCGATTGCAGCAATCACGAGAACGACAATGAAGATCTTGCGAGCGGTGTTGGCAAGGTCATACAAGCCCTGAAAGAAGCTGTTGATTCCATCGTTGTCGTTGCAGAAAGTCAGCTGCTCACGTTCCGGCACCGGGAAGACATTTCGATCGAAGCTGTATGTGCCGAGCGACTCGTTCATGAGCTTCTTGATTTCCTCAAACGGGAGGCGGAGCAGGTTGTTGGTCGTGTTCTTGACATCATCGAAGGTGGGAATTTCCTTTTGCAACTTGTCCAACGCATCGTTGGCAGAGGTCGGGATCTGGAGATTGTTCATCGCGTTGATCTCTTGGCTCAGATCGAGCTCCTTCGGCTTGGCAGCGTCGCCTGTGAGAACACTAGCGACTGTGTTGATGGCGTTCTCGAACTTGTCCAAAGCATTCGCGAAATCGGTCATTGCACCAGCGATGTCGTTGCTGATACCCTTCATGGTCGTGTTCAGGTATTTGGTGATGTCTTCCGCAGCGCCAAGAAGCACATGCAAGCTGCCAGTAACGGCAAAGGTGATAAGACATTCGTAGAGTCCAATGTACATGTTAACCCAGAAGACGAAGATTTCCTCTGCAGCAGTAACAATGTCGAATAGACCAGCGTGTAGTCCGTTGACAGCCTTCTCGACGCCATTCGCGGCCAGACCGTTGACTCCAGAAGCCATGTAGTGGGGGAGAGAAGCCATGTTGCTTCCCAAGCTTTCGACGGTGGTGCAAGCGCTCAGGGCCTGAGCCTTTGCGTCGTCGATATCGTCGTGTAGAGAACCAAGAGAAATAAGGACTCGTGCGAGCACGAGCAGAATCAAAACCGTCCAACGGTTGATCCAGACCTGCGACAGGCGGGATCGAAGCCCGAGATAGGGCTTGATGTCCTGAAGAGAGTGCATGGCAGCACGAGGCACGCCGGTCTGGGCGTCCTGTGCAGCGTAGTCTTCTCGCATCCCATGGTCGCCAGCGGAGAGAGACGAATGGGTGGGCGGGAAAGAGGGAGTAGGGTAATGAGCGGTCTGCGTGTGGTCCATGTTGATCTACTGTGTTAATGGTCGAGGAGAGCGAAAGCAGACGAGAGTTGATGAAGAGGTCCTGTTCTGTACTGCAGTGCCGACCAGCGGATGTCAGCCTCGGTCGTAATGAGTGATTGCGTTATTAAGCAAAAAGCAGTAGAAGCTAAGTGGAGTTGATGCCAGCGTCGAGCGAGCAGGTAAGAGGGCAAGGAGAAAGAAAGATTACAGAGACCGGCTCGTGAGTGAGTGGTAAAGTGAGAAGACAAGAACACAGTACCCCCAGTGACCTGCGCTGGGATTGTCGAAAGACAGAGGGATAAAGAAAAGGTGGGTGGAGGGTGAATGAAAAGGGTACAAAGACGAGAACAATAGCCGTCCGACAATAACGGATGAATCGTCAATGAGCATCTGCCTGGTGACGAAAGCGCCGCGACGGTGGAGCCAGCGGTTTCACGACACGGACAGGGCAGGAATAGCATCACCAGGAATGCCGGTGTGCGCCCCGTCGACGCGCCGTGAGGCAGGTGGACAGCTTGACGGGTGAAGAAGCTGAGCCACAAGATCTTGACGGGCGTTTCGGAAGGCATTCAGACGTGATTCTGCAGTTCGCGCCAAGCTTCGCCCGCAGCCAATCAGCGCGTCGTCAGCTGACTTCTGCGCGACCGAAGCGCCGGCCATCGTGCAGCACAGCGACAGGCCGGCCGTCAGCAGCCAGTACATCGACTCCGCCGGAGAACAGATCGATTTCGAAGCGCTGTCGCAAAGGGAAACCCTGACGAGACGTACCTTGATCGTGTTTCCAGACGAAACAGCTCGCTGCCCAGCAGAGCCGCGGATGCCCGACCTGGACGCAGTTTGACTGGCTGTCGACACTCCAACAATGCTTCGTACGCATCGTTGCGGTCGCCAGCGCGCTCCAGGCCGCGCTTGACATGGCGTCCGGTTGGGAGATACAGATCTGGAGACCTGAATCTTACTGTCTGGTGTTTGCCGGGGCCCTCTCCACCAATATAGCTCGCTGCCTCTGCGACAGGTCGAACGCCTTGTCCTCTCAACCTCTTAGAGACACTCCTCCTCTTTCATCGCAGTCATGCCTCGACTGGTCACGGCCGTCTTTCTTCCAAACCTGCTGCCTGTCCGAGCTGCGCTGAGGGAACATGCTGATCGCTTTCGATAGCCTCGATGAGCCCTCTCTTGTCGAATCGCGCTACTCAGGCCGCGCAAGCAGTTTTGCCGGGAAAGACGGCGCCGCCGTGCTGCGCTTCTCGCTCGACAGCGGCGGCGGCGGAAGTTGTCGCAATGATACTCGAATTGAAGAGTAGGAAGGAGATGAGCGGGAGGGAGAGAAAACTGTTTGATCACTGCTTTGCATACCTGTTTCGCCGCTGTTGCATGGCCGCCACATTGGGTGGCTTCGGCCTACCTTGCAGGGATTGTGGCAAGGATTTTGTCCATAGAACCTGTCATGACAGCATCGTTGCTGCGAATTGTCGCACCGCACGCTGGCTCACGGCGATTCTGCTCTGCCACGTGAGTTTTGATGAGCGATTCGTTGCTTTTCTCGAGCGCCATGTCTGTTGTGTCGTAAAGTTGTGATGTCTCTACGCTATCGTGGTGGCGTCTCTATGCCTTGCTAACGAAGTGCTGTCTTCGTCATTCAGCCACAAAACTTCTGGCTTGACGTGAGCGCTCGAAATGAAAATATCAAAGCTACCTTTATGTTGCAGAAATTTGATCAGTCGACGTTTGCTTTCATGTTTGATCAAAATTGGGTAAGGCAGTCACGAATGAACTGATCGATGTCGCTATGAGTTGCGTCATACTGGCAAGCATTCTTGAGCCGCCTTGTCCATGCTATCATACAATCTAGATCTGAACAGAAGGAAAAGGACTCTTTTTACAACTTCAACATAACATAACCTTCAAACATACTTCAACATTATACGGCAAAACGCCAGTCAGCCCAGTGGTATCAGTTGCAAGAAACACGAATCGCATCCCAGCTTAAACAGGTCCATAGGCCCACACGTACGCCAATTTGTGTAGGTCGTTCATCAATCGTATCTCATCAGAAACAGCTGTCAGGCTCCGAAACGCTTTCAATGACGCCCGTTGTCCCGGTAAGTCTCCTCTCCGGCAACGCCCGCCGTACGGATGAAATTGTCGCCCCATTTCGGCGGGCTTCGTCGTCTCTCGTAGCTCTCGCGTCTCCCATTCCAGCCCGGTCCAGGCAAACTCTGTCCGAAGCTAGAGTCCCGCGGACGCCTAGCGTGCTCCTCGTCGTACGTTCCGTATCCATCATGTCCTCCGGCTCTTTCGACGTAGACCGGTCTGTGCGAATCATAGCTCCCGGACTGAAAGCTTGGCGCAGAGCTGCGAAAGTCATCTTTGATGGGCCGGGGCTCGGAGCCCATGTACGCTCGACCGACGCTCGGAGCACGGCGGCGTGAGAAGCTGCCGTTACGTGGCCGGCTGCTAGCATTCGATGGAGGTGGAGGAGGAACTTGCTGGTGGATCTCGAGAGGAGGGCCACTGCTGGCTGCTGTGCCTGCCGAAGGCGCGGGAGGCGGTCCTCGCTCATTGTTGCTGTGCGTCGGCGAACCGCCGGTGGGCACACGGCCTGCAGCTGAGCGACCTGAGCTCGATCGTGACAGAACAGGTTGCGATGGAGTTGCCCCGACACTGCTCTGTCTGGGCGGCGGAGGATAGACCGTGTTTGTACCTGTTCCCGGGGTAGGAATGTATGCAGAACCACCTGCACTATTTGAGGACTTTGCGTGGTGGGAGTTCCGACTGCCGGCCGGCTCTTCAAAAGCCTTGCCACCGCCAGGGGCCGAGTGATATGGTTTGCGTTCTCGCTCAATGGGGACAGGAGGAGCAGGATGGTCGTCATCTGCGATGGCATGTTCTGCTCCAACTGTCGGGATTCTCTCAAATGTCTGTTCAAAAAGTGGAGCTGTTCCGGTGGATGCTCGGTATGGCTGTCTCTCGCGCTCAATTGGGGGCATTGGCAAAGACTCCCTGTCGCCGGGTGACGATCCTCTTGGACGAGCGGATCTCGGTGCATCTGCTGGATTTGCCGTTGAGGGCTTGGGAAGGGCCTGGTCTCCTGGCCGGCTTTCATCGTCCGGCGGATCGATCCTTGCGTTCTTGGAGTGTTTGCAGATTGCCCTTCTCAGATCATTGCGTGCCTTGCTGTCAACCTGAGTGGGGAACAGCCGTCTCGAAATATCTTTGGGGAATCGTTCTTTGCGGTCATCCGGATTGCTGATCGGCATATTGACAACACTCAATTTGAGACGCTCGAACTCTTCTTCTGGGTGGGCGAGAAGCATGATCGTCATCCATTTTGCAAAGCCAGCTGGTGTCAACCCAGGTATTTCCGGTCTTTCATGCACGCTCTCTTGAACCAGGTGATGCTCGCATCCAAGATCGCGATACATGCGGGACATGTAGGTATCCTCGTCGTCGAAGATGATGTGCCACGGATAGTATTCCTTGTCGAGCTTCGATTCACGATAGTAACGCACCATCTTTGTCGGCGTAATCACAAGGCTGTTTTTCGGCTCATAATCCTCGATCAGGTGTACGCCCAAGCCCCGTAAGACCTGACTCAGGCGGGGTGTCGGCAGGCTGTGCTCGTCAAACAGAGCTCCCCAGATACGTTCGAGGGGCGTCTCCTCAAGAGCTGTCGATAGCCGCGCTGGGCCTTTCGGTCTAGCTTCGTCAGACTCTGGCCCAGCTGCTTTGGACTCTGGTGAGTCCATGGCGGCGTGTTCTGTGTGCTTCTCGGTCTTCGTGTCGCTTGGCTGTTCAGATGCTGTTGTACAATTGACAGATTCCGAAGACGATACAATCGACTGCGAAGTTTTGGCGGAGTTTGTGCCATTGGGCCGCGTCGAAGTCGCTTGTGCACCAGGTTCAGGGAAGGACGTTTGCGGCTGAAAGGTCGTAGGCTGCAGGTTGACCTGGCGCAGCTGCTTGATGACGTTCTCGGTGATCTGTGCAATGAGTTTCGGGTCGAGGTCGTGGACATCTGACTTGTCAAAAGCCGTTGTGACAGCGTCACCAATCGGCTGCTGTGACGGCGCCATCTTATGGCCAGCGGGGAACGTGGAAGATTGGTCGTAGCTCTGGGTCATCACGATGACTCCAGCTGTCTCAGAACCGCGGCAGCAAAAGTCTATGTGCCACGCTCAGTGAGACCCCTAGCGTGTCGAAACTAGCAGTCCAAGCGAAGCAGGGGTTGTCGCTTGAAATCAGCAACGAAGCTGCAGGCTATCGGTCCAGCCGACCCAGGTGATCCTTGGTAGTTGGTTGGTCCGTGGATGCACCAACCTCGTGCGAAACTGAAGTGGTGGAGCGACAGAAAAGACGATGGCTGTCTCCTGTCCCTGGGATTGTGTTCTGAAATACGAACGCCTGCCTGCAGTAGCCCGATAGCCGTATCCACTCTGTGTGGAAGCTGCGCTCAAAGAGGCCAGCCAGGCCCAAAAAGTTGCGTAAGTCGTCGCCACAGCCTTGCGGAGATGTTTCGTTTGTTGATGAAGAAAGAAGGATACGGGCCTTCTGCTGGAAAAGTAGGCTTCTTTCAGCACGCCAGCACTCCTCACACGGAGTAGCTGAGCAGGCAAGATGGCGCCCAAGGCGTATGAGGGGGAGTAACGTGATGTTCCGGAGTAGCAGCAGCGGGTAGAGTCGCTCGACACACAACTGCCGACTTCAACAAAGGCTATCCCTGCGCGCTACACTCCAGCAGGGCGGCTTGGGCAGCGAGGCGAAGACGTGTGAATCCTCGAGGCACACGAGCGTCCCGATCACTCACAGTCAGAGTGGCTCATGCAGGTTTGGTCCGAGATGTCAGCCTGTCAGTGCTGAAGTTTAAGCTGTATATGCAGGGTGACTCGCAGAACGGCATAAACAGCACATCCTCTCTGGAGCCAGCTATCATTGCAGCATCCGGGGCCCTGTATTTGTACTTGTTGTTATCTACGTTTTTACCAGAGAGTCCTGGGCATTTGTTTGCACATATTGTTTCCTGATACAGCAGCTGGGGGAGAAATTGTGAGAGGCGGCGCCAGGTATCGAGTGTCGACGTCATTTCAGCTTCTCTGCACTGCCACGCTCCGTCTCACTCGACAATTCCACTTGCATGTGCAGACAGACCCCTGCTAGCCTGCTAACCAGCCTCATCCGGAGAACCCCCATTCTGGCCACAGCTTCTACCCATTTGAAACAGGTCTGGACCTTTTGCAACGTCACCAGAACCCGGACTCATGGACCTCGTTTCAAGCAACCAAGCAGAGTGGGTCAGCTGGTTGATTCCCCAACGGCATTGTCGTGCGGTTGAGCCTCAAATAGCACGCGTGGCTTCTCGCCATCTGTGAGAAGCATTCGTTGCAAATAGCGCCCCAATCGACGCGACTTGATGCTGTATTGTGCCACTGACCGGTAAAGAAATTCGCATTGCTCAAACGGACGTGTCCAAAGCACGAGAAGGCAAGTGAAAACCATGACTATGAAAGTTTGTGCAGTGGTGCATTCAGTCGCCTTGCAGGCGCGGATCCAGTCTATGTATACATACACGGCTATCATCCCAGATCGCCGTTGCCTCGAGCGCCACCAAGAACTTCCGTCGTCGGAACAATACCTCAACCAACAGGTTCCCGGTCAAGGTCGCCACCCCAAGTACGCCTAATGCACATTATACCACAACTATCCCTCCACGATTCCAGCCTTCCTGGATTTTTTGAACAAACGAAATGGACAGTCTGGTGCCCACGAGTCTCGAGCTTGCGAGATGGGTATATAGCAGGGGAGAGCGTATCGCTGGCAATTTCTTCTCCCGATATTATTATTCCGTGCAACGGATTGTGTTGTGAGTAGTAACGTGAGCGTGTCGCTGGCAGATTCCTGGCCCTTCCAAATCGATGCGTCCTGCGCGGCTTCGGATCGTGGTGGACCTCTGCAGATCGACGGTCGAGTTGAAAGTATCATGGCGCTGATTGTAGTCGAGTGCCGTCGCTAAGTCTATCTTCGGGTATATAAAATGAAATGGAAAGGTTCAAAAGATGGAAATCCAGGTGAGACGTTCTCGCGCTGGAAGCGGCCAACGATAATGCCAATTTTCATGCCGCAAATGCTGAAACGCCTGAAAACTCGATTTTGCGTCCGTAACTCCGATGATTGATAGTGGGGTACATGCTGGTACAAACGATGAACGCCGAAATATTGATACAGATAAGGTTGAAAATGAACGGCCGGACGAGGGCTATCGGTAGCCATTTGCAGATGCTGCGAAAATACCAGCCGCAGCGTTGCTCGCCCACTCGTTCTCCTCGTATGGTGGCGTGGGCCAGGTTGAGCTGTTCGGATCTTTTCGCTGGGTGCGCGCGACGCTCAGCGGTGTTGCCGGTTCTGGCAGTAACGAGCTGTTGAACAGCATCCCGCTACGCTTCGCCGACGGTGACGGGGTGGGGTAGGGGTTTGTGATTGCATCGACACTGAGCCTGTGACCCAGGGCCTGCCTGTGGGTGTTGACATCCTTGTTGACCAGCACATCAGTGCCCATTGCATAAGAGTGGCCAGGCTGAGCAACGGCCCCCTTCACACCACGAAGGGCCTCGTCAAGCAGCTCTTCCTCTTCATCCGGCGTCTCGTAACGGTGTGCCGGATGAGTCGACAGGTGGAGAGCCCGACGGGTACGCGAAGAGATGGGTCCCGTCGGAGGCATAGAAGCCTCATCCGCGCTCGTGCGGCTTGTCTGGATGTGAGAGGCCGAAGTTGAGCGCTTGATCCCCGAAGGAACAGCCACACTTGATGGGATCGCCGCTTTCGGGGCAGTGATGGAGCCAGCATTTTGCGACGATGCGTCGAGACTGTATCGTACATTTTGCAGCGCCTTATCGAGCTCAGCATAGTCGTTTTTGTTAGCGACGTCGGCAAGCGAAGGGGCAGGGTCGATGGCCATCGATGACCGGGCACTGTTCGCCCACGGGCTACACCCTGCGTTGGCCTCGACGTCCTCGTACCGTGGAGAGACTGGGAGCTGGTTGCGACCAGAGAGACGGCGCGCTCTCTTGCGCAGATGAGAAAAGAAGCCCTCCTTCTGGCCATTTGTAGGCGACATGACACCCGAACTGACACGGCTGTCGTAGGGAGGATCGGCGTAGTGATTGCCGTGCGAGGCCAGCGAGAGCTGGCGGCCAATTTTCTTGGCCTTCTCTGGCTGAGTCGCAGCAGCTGTAGCATCTGCCATTGTGACATTCTGCTCCTCTGTGGTGTGAGTGCTGTGTGCCTCGGCTGTGACGGCATTGGAAAGAGGTGAGATCGGTCTGATCGAAGGGAGAATAGGCATCGGCGCGCCTACGGAAGGTGTTGGTCCTTGCCACGTTGCTCGCTTGTTCGCAGGTGGTCTATTCTTGCCGTTGACGCTCACCAACGAAGGCTGCGGAGCCACAGCGATCGGTGAAGGATGGGAGGAAGAAGGCTGAGGGCTCCCAATATACTGCGGAATGACGGGCGCGCTTTCTCTGCCGATGAGGGACTTGCGGAACCAGGACGAGCGGCCAGTGAGCTGAGGGCCGTCTGTCGAGTCCCTGGTCCTCTGCTCGAAGTTTGACTGTTTGCGACCGAGCAATCTGGATTTTGGTCGAATGAGCGGGTCAACGGCGTCGGCGAAGAAATCGTGGTGCATGGCTTGGAAAGAGGTCGGTCGCTTGGCAGGATCCCACAACAAACACCAAGTGACAAAGTCGGCGAACGACTTGGGCCACACCGGTGGTTGCAGGATCGAGTCCATCGCGTGGGGAGCCAATTTGGGGAACGAGAAGCCCAGTTTCTGGGCCAAGCGCTTGCCTTCTTTCCATTCACCACCGCCAATCTTGGCTTCGGCCTTATTGTACCAGTTTCCGGGACTGCCCATGATTTCGCAGACCCTCCAGACTTGATCGACCTCGTTGCCACCCGGGAAGAGCGGCTTCAGCGTTGCCACTTCGACTGCCATGGCCCCAAATGCCCACATGTCTACTGGAGCTGAGTACTCGCCAGCCCGTAGGAGGACTTCGGGAGCTCTGTACCACCGTGTGGAGACGTATGTGGTGTACGGAGATTTTGAATCTATTTCGCGAGCCAAACCAAAGTCTGCAATCTTGACGGAGTAAGTCGGCGGTGTCGAGGGCGGTGTAACTAGGGCGGAGTAGCGGCGGAAGCTGAGGGTGCTCATGTTGGAATCCTGGGGAGCAGATGTGGAGATGAGGATGTTTTCTGGCTTGATGTCGCGGTGAAAGAAGTTGTTGGTGTGGATGTGGTCCATGCCGGACAGAATCTGGAAAAGAATGCTCTTAACGCTGGCTGTGTCCATGACCCGATGGTCGCGAGACTTCATCAGCTGGTAGAGGTTACCATCCATGTACTCCATGGCAATGTGAAGCTTCTTGGTAGTCGGGTCCAGGAAAATATCTAGTGCAGGAACCAAATGGGCGTGGCTTGGAAGCGATCGAAGGAAGATGACTTCTCTGAGCTCAAGACATGGCTGGAAAGACTCAAACGACTTCTTCATCGTCTTGATAGCGACCTAGTCTTGTCAGCATCGGTCTTGATGGTTCAACGGTTTCGCTTACCATAGTATTACGCTTGACGTTGAGCGAAGCAGCTCCTGCAGTCCGTACCCGAGCCAGAGCGACGCTGCCAAAGCTTCCATCACCAATGTCCTTGACCACATCGAATCGGTCCTCAAGGTTGGAGCTTGCCATTACGCCATGGGACGATAGCCTGTGCGAGGCACCGTGTACCGCCATTGTGATTATGGGAGCTGAGTCTTGGAGCGACGAGCAGCGAGGGTGTTGGTAGAGCTCGGTAAGAGGTCTGGTCGGAACTCCTGAGTATGCCTCCTTTCAGGACCAAAAGATTCCGTTTCGGGATCAAAGCGTGCTGGCACGACTCATTTCAGTTGCTCGGGTATATCTGTCGGCGAAGTTGTTGCAGAGGGAGACCGATTGACTGGCAGGTCGGTGTTTGTGTGGTGCTCGAGTTAGACGGGGTGCTGAGTCGTGACGGGAATAGTCGCAGCGATAGTTCCGGGATGGGGTCAGGTAAGTATGGTGGACAAAGAGCGCGATGGAGAATGAGTGGTGCAAGTCTGGCCGGAGAATCGCACGCGTCGAGTGTATAGTAGGCTGGCCAATAGGGGCGGTGGTCAGAGCGAGGTAGTATTCTCGAGCAGACAATCGAAGAGGGTTGGCGAGGTTGATATTAGCTGCACAGACACAATTACTGCTAGCAGCAGGTCAGCCAAAGGTCGGCAATGATGGGTCGGCGGCGCTGGCAAACAAACCCACACGTTAGGCGGTGTGTACGGACTATAGAGATCACTTGGTCCCTTCACAATGAGTGGCTTCGACCGTTCGAGTCGGTCAACAAGGGCGTGGTGGTGAGCGTGGTTGAAAGAGCGGAAAGCGTGGGTAGCTTTGGCAGAAGTCGCCAGTGGAGACGGGCGAGATCAAGAGTGCTGCCGACTGACTTGGAGCTATCGACGCGAGGCGACCGAGGCGCGGCGAGGTGGATGCGATGATGGACTGTGTTGGAGGATTGGGCTGGTCCATGGGAGGTGAACTGGTGAAGGCGAAGGCAGAACCGGAGCTGTCCACGGCCGACGGGGAGCAACAGCACTACTTTACAGAGGGAGCTGCATGGCGACCGCAACTGGAGCAAGTCCCTGTCCCTGTCCCTGGGGATTATTGGGGAACAACGCTCGCAACGACTCTCGCTCACCGGCCCGCCCGATGCGGGCTAGCGTGCCGGCCGGGGCAACTGGCTGTCTCCTTCCTCCCCATTTGTCTCCCCATTTGTCTCCCCCTTCACCTCGCCAAACTCTCCTCTTCGGCCCACACCTTTTCTGTCCTCTCATGCATCGTCGTTGTTCCCGCGCGCTCGACGCCTTGCCAATGATTTTCGACGCGGGTGCGCTGCTCTCTGGCCCGTCCTTTGCTACCCTTCTTTCGACTTGCTACACTACCTAGGCTGCTGTTTGCCCATTCCTGTTGAGATCCGTGAGAGCGCCAAAAATCATCACCCTCTTAGTGGCCATCACGCCGCAAAGCATGGGCCCCGTCTCATCCTAATAATCTCATCTCCTGGGGTCCCTTTCGCCGACGGCCAACTTCCAGCAGCTTATCGGCTCATTTCCAGCTACTTCCTAGCTCCTGCTTGCCGGGCATCACAAGATCAACCCATTAATTGCCTTTACAGACACTCCCCCAAGGTCGCATCTCACTCGTCCTGGGTCACTCACAGCAAGCGTCCGTCGTGATTATTTTCGCTGCCAGAAACTGAACTACCAACCCAAACCGAGGCTCTGTTGTGGTTGCGTGGAGATCTTATAGACTTCATTGCTGCCCGACCCTATTCTGAGGTCCAAGTCTCGCCCCTCGACCGCTGTCACCGAACCCGACGCTTGTATGCCGGCAGCATCATTAGGAAGCTCCTAGCAGCTGGGCCACTGATGACTTGGTTGGCTCAGCGTTCGCCGTGTCAGCACCGAGAGCAATGACGAGATTCTTGCCACGTTGCTCCCTCCGAATGGCACTTTTGGGCCACTCACACCTCTACTAGTCCTCACTACTGGCTTGACCTCGCGTGCAGCCCAGCGCTGCGACCGAAACCAGGCTGACAACTCTGCCATGTTATTGCTGCATTTAATCCCTCATAACAAGCGAACCGACGCGTCGATTCGTTCGCATCTTCTTGGCACACAACGATAGTAGTGCTCGCCGAACGACAACGCGCGCTGACCCTAATGCACGGCATTCGCGCCACTCTGGAGTCCACATGGCCGATAAACCGATTGCGGCGTCCATGCCATGCACTGCTGTCTATGCTCAAGATCCTCCGACATGCACACGGATGACGTGAAATATCAGCTCCTCTCACTCCCTTGCCGACGCGCTGGCATAGCCCCCTTATGCACTGACATCACGATATACCCTAGGTACTTACCATTTTTGCACGCTCCTGAGCCAAAACGCGTGCTTCGGTGCATTGTTCAATGCTCCAGGCCCTGAAGACTTACGTGCGGACTACGAAGCCATTCACGCTCCTAAAGAGGTCGTGATGGGCAGATATCACCTTCGTACCCTGGAACACGAGCATCGGCACGACGGATTTGCTAGTTGGGAAAACCCGGTGTCGGCCTAAGCCTTTTCTGGCAGCAGCCTGCGCCTGTTCACTGCGGAGCAAGGAAAGATCCTGCCTGTCTGTCAAGCCCAGTCTCAGCAAAGTTGCACGTTCCTGACTATCTTATTGGCTTCATCTCCACTCTTCCCGCCGTTCATTGGCTGTTCCTGACTAGAAGCCACGCTGCCGACGGCTGCTTCCCCGTTACGGTCGCAGAAGAACCCACATCGACTCTGCCGCGTGCTTGCAGGAATCTCGTCGCAGCTTTGGCTTGATGATACTGCAGGTTATCGATGCATGGTCATGACGATATGACACGCTTGCATGTTTTGAGAAGCTTGTTCGATGCTTCAAATTGTGGCCACGCGCGGCGAAAGGTATGGTCCGTACGGGCGATGTAAGGCGTATTTCCTCCTGACGCGATCTCGATGTGGATCGTGATTTCCCACAATCCAACAGCAGCAACGCAGCAACTCCCCAGATCACGTACAGTAGTGTCCTAAAACTAGTGGTACCCGACGAGCACCACGTTCAGGGTCCTGGGCTCACACATATTTTCGCTCAACAACGTACGTACGGCTGCAGTAGTGTCGTCGGTAAGGATAATAAGCGCAGCGTTGCAACGCGGCAGCGGTGCGGGCTCAGCGGACCGAATCTCTCTGCTCTCGCCTCCATCATACAAACGTCTGTGTCATCATGTTGATCTATGCATAGGTAGCATTGCTTGGCCTTCAGAGGCATGCTGGACGAAAAGCTTGCAAAATTGTCACCACAACAAACTGACACCAATGTCATGGAGAGCCAATCTCCTTGAGTCGTGGTAGGGTACCCTGATATTCATAATTATCTCTGGAGTTTTTCATGAATCTCGGCGCCCTCTCACACCATCAGTGGCGCGCGGTACGTACCTCGTCACAAACAGCTCAGCGGAAGTGAAAACTTGTCGCTCCGCCTGGTTCTTGGGACCTTGGTTCTGTCGGCTGCTCGGATCCGCTAAACTCTGTCCCCAGTCGTGGCCAGATAGGCGGTCCGACCCCTGGGCCCGCTCCAAAGAGTCGTTGGACCCGGGCCGTGTCCCATCCTAATGCCAGCACTCACGTCGGCACTTCATCGTTCCGCAAGAATTCAGGGGTTGGACCGTTGGACAATGATTGCGAGGCCCTTTCCCCTCTCTGTGACAGACTGAGCCAGTACCAGTCATATCGGGGGCCGCAGGATTGCTGGAGACAACAAAGATGAGCAGGAACTGAGACAAAATCTATGCAGTGGATGCCCGACCCAAGTTATTTGAAATTGAGTCTGTGGCTCATACCTTGAGAGCGACTGCATCAAATTCCTCCGCAAAATGTCTCCAGACACTGCATCTTTGCAAAATCAGCAGCCTGTCAGATATTTTCTCCTTGGTCAACAGCTCCAGATGACGAGGTTTCAGCACGCTAGGAGTACTATTGAGCCATTGTTGCCCTGTCATTGTATGCATGTTCAGCCCGTTTCGTGTCGCTTGGCATGCTTTGCATACTCCAGATAGCTCTCTTATCAGAGACCTCCGCCGCATTCTGCCGTCAAGACTGCATAGATCTCTACTTGGCGCCAAAAATGTCTGTATCTCAGACATGGCGTTCAGGCTGGGATTCATGTCTGCTGTCTTGATCTGCGGTAGCCGGAGATCATGATTTGATGCGTTGAAATTGTTAGCGCTTCCTCAATGCATCCAACCACCCACGACCATGGGCTGCCAACTTGGGTCGCACGACGTGCACCAAAACCTGACACAGCAATGCAGGCCATGTTCTCAACAGCACATCGCCCCATCTGCGTGGCTTGTAACAAGAAGGTGTCATCCGTCATCGTGGCTTCCACGAGATCGTTCATTATGTGGCAAATGTGTGGTCAGAACTCCCTCCGGATTAGGGCCCGATCCCTTGGAATGCTCTTCCGGAAACACCTCAATGACGGAGAAGAGAACAATCTGAGATTGGCTGAGGACGCGAGCATACGGTGAGGCGGAGATTGCATCAAGCAGGCAGCTGTGTTGTTTTGTGGATCAGAATGGATCTGAACTTGATGACTGCTGGTGCAGTGTTCGATTGTGCTAACATTCAAGGCAAGAGCGACCGATTCCCAATTCGGCTTTACTGGTGATTAGCGAGGCACTCGGCTGGGTGCTTGGCTAAGTAGTCAGCTATATGTTTGAGCTGCACAGCTATTTAGGACGCTAGCGGCGACTTCTTTCCTTCCCACTTGGTGCGGTCCATTTTCGTTCATTCATGTTATAACTATGCACTTCTCCATACATTTCGCGTGGAATCAATGTTCTGCGTGCCAAATGTGCCGCAGCTGTCGAGCAATATTCCGACGGCAGTAATGATTTTCGTGCACACAGGTTTGGATTCAACATGCGGGAAAGGCGTCGGTCGAGCCTTGTGCAAACCAGGAACGCACACTCTGACGACATTTGAGCACTGGAGCAGATCGATGCACTTGGCATACGGGCATCCTCGCGCGGTCTTTGTTCTGACAATTCAAGGCCGATCCTCGTGAAAGCTGGCTGAGCTATGAGCATCAGAGTCTACTATCCAGACCTCTCATAAAACGCAAGCACAGCATCCGACATCGACATGTATTTGTAAAGCGACCAAATCCATGCTTTTCACAGGGAAAGTCCAGTTCCACTTGTCTAGGTATTTACAGTGGTAATTCAGCTCACCCTGTTCCCAAAATTTGTTCAAACCCACCTGTACACTGTTCAATAGTCATTGTCTCAATCCAAAGACCTGGACGCACGTCAATTCATGACAATCCACCTGCGGCGAAGCGAACTAAAATTTTGCTGGCGCGAATTGAGATGTCAGCTTTGAGAAGACTGCAAGGCAATCAAGCAAACAATCACCGATTGCCGTGTCTGTATGCGAGCTTCGCAGCTGTAGCGGAGCTGGCACTTGCGCTTGCCACCTGAATCCAGCGTGAATGCGCTCTTGCCTTTTTGAGCCTGCATTTGCTTCACTCAGGCGGCAAAGACCTGGCCACTTGCCCAATTCCTCGCCCGACGTCTCCACGCCGTCTCTAGCTATCTATCTCAGAGCTTCTCCTCCACCTCCTCTCGATATTTTCTCGACAGCCCCTTCTCACATACAGTACGCCGCAATCTTCGGCAAATTGACCACAAATTCCGGATCTGAGAGCTAGCCTTGCAAGTACGCACCGAAATTTGGATCTTGAGGAGCCGCCACCAGGTTGACCCACTTATAAAATCCAGGCTAATCGCCATCCAGATAGCGAAAAATGGCCGGTTTCAAGGGCGGCGGTCCAGCTGCTTTGGCGAAGAAGTGAATCTTAGCATACCTCCATCCAAACCCGTTTGTTGCTGACCTTGCTTGACAGGTACAAGAACGATTCACTTCCCTCAATGTACGATGTCTTTTCCTGCTGCTTATTAGTCCCTACAATTGACTCGCCTTTAGCATCAAGTGCATCGTCTGCCAGAAGGATAAAAGCAAACATGCCTATGGCGCCAAGCAGCTCGACGATGCCTTCCAAGCACAAACTCGTGCCAATGCGCACAAGCCGCAGGGCAAGCGCGACCCGCTGCCACTCGCCCTACGCTGCAAGACATGCGTCGGTGGTGTGAAGGAGGAGTTGTATTGTGTTTCATGCTCGAGCAGAAAGCCGATGGACCAATTTGCAAAGGCTCAACGTAAGAGGTCTGATGGAGCTGTAAGTCTGCCGTGAAAATATCTTCAAACTCAAAATTTGGCTGACGATTCTGGGACAGAAGTGCATTGTATGCATGAATGACGTTCTCGCTCTCGAGCCAGAGGACTTCGTCACCAAGATCGGCCACCTGAGCGACAGCGAGGACGAATTTGAGTCGCGCTGCTCTCAATACGTCGACAACGAGTCGGTCGGCGAGACAACCGGTGTCAGCAATCCCTGGGAAATGGACTTCATTGGCGTAAGTCTCTAGTGCTCGAGAACGAAAGGCGGAGATCTGTGATACTAATGGTAGGCAGGACTATGTCACTACCACTCCTCAACCGTCCAATAACGGTTCTGCCTATGGTCCGTCTGCCAGGCTCGCTTCGGACTCCGTCGCCAGCCGCATCACTTCTCGTCCTGTTGCGCCCCGTGAGCCTTCCAACTTGACTTCGGCCAATGTCAACTCATTCAATAGACGTGGTGGCAGCTCAGTGGGCCCTCGATCGATGCGGAACGCCAGCATCCAAGAAGACAACGACCAGCTCTCGCAAAGCGTCAGAGATATGTCTTTGAAGGGTAAACCGACCAGTAACAACGAAGATGAGGACGACGAGGTTGATGAATACGGCTTTGGCATAAAGTCAGCTTCGCAGCAAGTACAGAGCACCGCATGGGGGACTTTTGGCAGCAGCGCCGGCAATAAACCTCCACCTAAGCAGAAGCAACCCGAGACATTCGATGCCTGGGGTTCTGGAAGTCAGAGTGCTCTCCGTCACCGTGCACCAACCGTGTCCAGCAACACATCGTCAGCGCGCTCCGTAGTGACACCGAGAACAACGCGTGTCAACCCTACTTCCGTTCGCAAGAGCCAGTTCGCAAAGGTCCGCCCTGAGAATGGTCCGGAGCGTCATTTTGGAGAGGAAGACGTTTGGTAGAGAGCCGCAGTCAACAGATCATGCACCAAAAGGCATGGCTGTGCTGGAGTTCGATGTGGAGATTTTATTGGAATCCATGCTACGGTATTTGTCTGACGCTTTTCATGGCATGTTGAAGGACGAGCGTGTCTGCAAAGGGCCAGGTGATGCTCGGTCTCGAGGGGTTAGCCGGGCGCTCTGCGCTTCAGTGTATCCCCTGGCTCCAGGTTGTTGAGGCCCAGCTTTCACAGTGTGCGTATCAGGGCTTGAGTTAGATAGTACCTCATGAGTTTGTGAAATCCAAATTCAAGACAGCAATGAACCTGGAGCACCATGGTTCGGCGGCCGGACCGGCTCGTTTACAGTTTGAATAAATCCAGCGATTAAATTACAATAGCACACTCCACAGGCTCAACGGCACCACAATTTACCATATATGTTCTGACTGAAAGAGAGTGTCCGGGGGGCAAAGCATTCGACCATGTGAGACCCACGCGGACAGTAGAGAAACGTTTTATGCTCCTGTGTCACAGCCGGAAGATAGCTTGGTGGCTGCTAAAGTCACAGCGAAGATCGGGTGCACACTCACCCTCGGGGTTCTGCGCTGCCATCCATCCAGCTACCTACCTACCACATGCACATGACCAAAGTAAGTCTCCTTCCGTACCAAGTCAAGCATCCTTTCTCCCCTTCTCAGATCGATTGGCATGCCATCCAATGAAAATTGGTCTTCGTTCGACACACAAAGTCCTTACCCACCCGCCTCACTGCGTCTTGGCATCCGGTCACTTCAAGCACGAGAACACAAGTCCCTAGACATTGTGGCGCCTACTACCAGGAGACGGGGCTGAAATTGTGGTGTCTCCGATTCGTAGAGGTCCAGCCCGTGGCGCTCTTTCCTTTTGCGGGGCAAGGACTCGGAAAAGTACCTAGAACGTGTTTACAGTCGGTCCCATGGGCATGGGGACAGGGCTTAGAGGTAAGAACGGCAGTAGTCCGTTCCCGGTTGCATGTTTGTGAAGACGACGGACCTTTACTTTTATTCAGTTTTGAGGCGATCTGTGGAGCTGGCATATATGTGATTTAAGTAAGCGTTGGCGTTCGACATTTCGAGGTTCCCTCCAACCTTTGCCTCAACGTCGTGTCTGCCATCTACTACCTACTACTACTTTGCTTCGGCACTACCCAGTCATGGCAGCTCACCAAGTCCCAAATGCAAAACCTCCCACCGACGGTTCGACGCCTGCCCACGAAATCCAACCTACCCGTACCGAACCCCTTTCCCAAAGCTCAACCCCGGCGAACAAAAGCGAAGCGAACCCGTCGAAGCCCATCGACCGAGCGCCGCAGACGCCGGGACCGCCGCTATATCTCCCGCGAAAGAGAGATCGAGCACGGTACGCGGTCAGCGAACGCTTTGGGACCAAACATTGGTGGTCGACGATACTGTGTTGTCCGTGTAACTGTGTTCTGCAGGGCGTCGGCGGAGGAGGCACCGTTGCACCGAGCGGAGTGTCAGGCATGTAAGCCGGCGGAGAGCGAGTAGAGGAAGGATGAAGTTCATGGCATGACTGGCAGAGGCCATGGAACGGTGGAAGTGGATTTCGCGGGTGAGTAGTGGAGGTTTGGCAGAGGAAGTTTTTACAGCTTGGCACCATGGCTGATAGGTATGCTATGGATCGGAAGGCAGAGCATCGCATGGGGGAAATGGAGCGGAAAAGGAATTCCCGGATCGAAGGAGGATAAGTTTCTTGAGAACTTGGCACCCTTTGTAATGGCCTGTGTCGTTCAACAATTGGGTGCTGCTGGTCGACGTCAAATGTGTCGAACCGGATATTGATTCGACAGAGAAAATGCTGCCAATTGGCGAGAAGATAGTCCAATGATGACCAACTTCACCTAGCAGTGCTGGCTGAAATCAAGAGTTCCTCCATGCCTAGGAATAATAGAGAGATGTTAGATAGTCTGGCATTTCATCTATGCATGTCATTGTCGTCATCTGTTTTATCTTCACAGGTTCGTCAAGTAGTCCTCGATCTCTTCCTTCGTGAGCTTCCTGAATCGCGGACCCTGCGCGCCTTCAACACCTTCGTAGCCGAGCAAGTGGTTCGCTGGAGCGCCAACGATGCCAATCTCGACCGTGTCACCGTTCATCTCGCCCTCGATGGTCTCCTTCAAGGTCAGAAGGGCGATATGCACCGCATCCTCGAGCTCCAGGTTCTCGTTGTATCTCTTCTCCAGGAAAGTCTTCGCGCTCGAAGCGCCCTTACCAATAGCTGTCGCCTTCCACGGGAAATAGCTACCGCTTGGGTCGCATTGCCATAGGCTCGGCCCGTCCTTGAGGATACCACCAGTCTTGCTCTTAGCTGCGGCCTTTTTCTCGGCGTCAGTCTCTAGCGGTGTGCCCTGCTCCTCGCTCTTCTTCTCAACCTCTGCATCAGGTTCGACGCCCTCATCCCAGCCGGCGATCAGTAGTGAGACACCGTATGGTCTGACACCTCCTGACTGTGTTGCTTCTTGCATCACACGGGCGATGTCCTGTACCAAGATTCGTGTAGGAGGGTATTCATTGTAGATGCGTTTGTAGTTTGTGTGTGAGACCTTGCGAGCTCGGTCGACGAGGATGCGGTAGTCAGGGCCCATGCCGGAGTAGACCATGCCGATGTTGGGAGTGATAAGGGAAACCTTGCTGAGGGATGGAGGATCTATCAAGGGCGAGGAGGATTTCTTCTCTGTGGCAAGAACGATTCCATTTGTCGCTGTAGTGCCAGTTAGTACATTGCGTATCAAGTGCTGCCCACCGCTCCGTACCTTTGATTCCCAGCGATGTGACACCCTGGTTGACCGCATTCAAGGCATATTCTGCTGTCGTTAGACCTCATAGTAGTAGCGCACAACTATCGGCTCACCAATCTGCACCAGTTTGCCGCTACAAAGTGGTTAGCGATCGCCTCATCGTAGTGGGTTATTGACAGGAGCATACCTGGGCGAGAATGTCGTCAGCGAGAAAGAGTATCTGTCCGCCATATTCGAGGTATGCCGATGCAGACAAGCTTGTGTCGAGGGTAGGGAAGCTGGTTGCAGAGAAGGGGACGGATTGAGTACGGTTGACGAGCTCACAGCTCCAGGCCAGGCAGTTCAGCGACGCGCAAGAGAGCTTGGAGTTGGAGTTGGAGCTCCGACAAAGTCTTGGCGCACGCCGCTTCTTCCAACTTCCACTTCTCCTAGCCGAGCAAGCCACCTTTTGCCTCCAGCTTTCTTTGTGCTTATGTGTCTTCAGCACCCGTTCTCATGTACATCTCCATCTTCCCAACGGCACCGGGATGTCTCTGCTGCCTCGTTCTGGACGCGGGCTAATTCCTGACTCTTCATATAGCTATTTCCTCCCCTGGTCGTGCTGACAAAGGTTTTCGCCTTGTTATCCTGTCCACTCAGGCGACCCTTTCCCCTCTCATTTCTTTGTCATTTGACCCCAAAACTCCAGACCCAGGCGTGGAGATACAATTTAGGAGAGACCACTGAGTTACGACAGCGGATATGG
Organism: Cyanodermella asteris; assembly: GCA_900618795.1. NCBI lineage: Eukaryota > Fungi > Ascomycota > Lecanoromycetes > Ostropales > Stictidaceae > Cyanodermella > Cyanodermella asteris. Next base: position 806,819 of record UYJD01000011.1, read on the forward strand.
CCTCCACTGCGAACGACTACATGCCTGCGGGCGAAGGCTTTCGTGAACGTCATGGCGCACCAGGCGCTTTTCCAGCTGATGAACCTGCTCGTGAAAATGAATGGACATTTGTCGACCATGACGATTCTCAGAACCACACTGCACAAGACCCGCAGCCGCCGCCTCCTCCAGATCCGCGAATCTTTCCACCTCGGACGTGCAGAATTTGCCTGGAAGTCAATTACCCGTCGACCGTTCCATCCACAATTCCGTCGATACCGGGCCTGGCACCACGGCCTCCACGTGTGGTGTACGAATCATCTGAGCCTGAACTCGGCCGTTTGATCAGTCCTTGCAAGTGCAAAGGCTCGTCTCGTTATGTTCATGAGGGCTGTCTACGTCAGTGGCGAATGGCGTCGCCGTCTCGGGAGCGAAATTATTGGAAGTGTCCCACCTGCGGCTACCAGTACAAACTCGAGCGGTTGCACTACTCGTCACTGATCCAGAGCGTGCCGTCTCAGGTGGTACTCACGATCATGGTCTTCGTTGTGGCTATGTTTGTGATGGGTTTCATCGCTGATCCCATCATAAATATGTATCTGGATCCTTGGGGCTCATTTGGGTGGGCTACCGGCATGGGCTCTATCTTCGATGAACCACCACTTGGAAAATACGGCATCCATGATGAACAGCCATTGACGTGGACCGAACATTTCTTCAAGGGTATAGCAGGCCTGGGGGTTGTTGGCTGCGCGAAGGCGCTGCTCACCAGTCCATTCAACTTCTTCAGATTCACGGTCAATGGACGTTCAAGAGGTCGAACAACCACTGGGCGAGACAGGGTCCAGGATGTTGGCTGGCTGGTAATCTTGGTCGGAGTCGCCACTGCTCTTTGGGTAAGTTGCCACAAGTTAGAACTCGCTTCGTGACTGACACTCACTCCGCAGGGTATCTACAAGGGCGTGAGGGCCTTTAGTCGACGCGTTCTGATGGCAACCGCTGAACGTGTCGCCGACATCGGAGGCGACGAACCAGATGACGACGCACGTTGATAACCAATCCAATTCCTCACACTTACAGATCAAGATTGCTGCAATTTGATGGAACCCGACCACCTTTTATGAAACCACGCACAACTTTGAGTTGCCACAACCTAATCAATGTCGTGTCAATCAGTCAACGTGCGAAGATCAAGTGTCTGCGTCTAGACCGGCCTGCTGCGGCGTTATGCCAAACTGTTGGTCCCGCAGACTACCCATTTTCATCTCTGTGCGTGCTCTGCTCCTTACGGAAAATTCGTCAGAGATGTGCCGCTGCGTGATTACGGACAGACTTTTTGTCATCAATATGGTGCTCAAACTGTTGAAATGTAAGATGAAATGTAGCCGTCTCTCTTGAAATTCAATACAATACTCCTTCCAACTTAAGGCACTTCCAGACTTCATGGTACCAAGCTCTCGTTTCTGTCCAAAGCCACACCATTATCATCATCACTCCTCCTTTTCGTGATCTGTCCGAAACCCTCGTTCTTCAAAAAAGTCAAAGCTTTGTCCGCCGCCTTCGTCTCTGCCTCGAACTTCTCCCTCCCACACGCGGTAGCAATCCTTCTCTCACCAATAATCACCCGACAAGCTACGCTGTGCGATGTCGTATCAAGCTCGCTCGGCTCGAGTTCACCTCTAACATCATCGTCATGGATGCTCGCTGCCCTGTATTCCACCTTCATATTCTTCGTCTCCGTCATGTGATTGAGTTCCTGCTTCGGCTGTAACATGCGCATGCCACTGCCAATCGCACGCTCAAGAAAAGCCACGATGCCCAGCTTCTGCAGAAACGCGAGGCAGACGCCGAGATCTCCGCCGGAGTCGATGAAGATCGCACACAAGAGGCTCTCGATCACGTCGCTGAAGAACTTCTCTGGAGAGAACATTTCGAGCAGGGTCCACGGATAGCGCTCGCCAGTCTCCAGCGCCGCCTGGATCGCGGCGCGATACGTTTCGAACCGTTCCAGACTCGCGGCTTTGGCAGTCGAGAAGCCCCAGCTCGGGTCGTGGAGTATAAAGTCCGACAGGGCGACCCGAGCCTCCACTGGACGGGTCGTGTAGCCGCGGTCCTCCTTTGTCTCGTCCAAGACATCCGGCGTGACGATCTCGTTCCGTGTCACGGTCGCGTTCAGGCACATGGCTGCGAAAGCGAGGAAGTGGCCGTTGACCGCTGCCGCCCGGAGCAGATGCATGAGGTCGACTGGGAGAGCTGGCTTGTGGGAGAAGATGAAGTCCGTGACGAGTAGGCAGAGAATCGAGTCGCCCGCATACTCGAAGCGCTCGTAGGAAGAGGTGCTGCACTCGGGTGAGTAGGAGCCGTGAGTTATGGCTTCGATGAGAGCCGCCGGGCGTTTGAAAGTATAGCCAATAAGATTTTGCAGAGGCTCCAGATGTGAGGGGAGGTCCATGGGTAAGATCCTGGCTTGTAGCTCCGAGATGCGTTGGTGCATTGCTGTCCACTTCATGGCTTCGCTGGGTCTGCTGATTAGTGTATCGATGGCTCTCAGAGCGGATTCTATGCCGCCGGTCAGGTATGCGACACCAATCAAGCTTTCGATCACATCGGCTGCAGTCTTTAGTGACATTGACCTGGTATCATCTGCAGTTTTCTCTCCATACTGACCATTGTGCGGTGGACGCCATTTGGCGCCGGTGAAAGGTGTTGTCAATATGTAGCGAGTGACTCCCGTCTCATCCGCAACTGTTGACAACCGCAGGTTGGAGACGAAATGTGATCTCACCTGAGACAGGTAGCCCTCGTGCCATAGAGGATACCCAGCAAGCAGCGAGATTGCAACGCAGAACTCAAGGACCGCATCGCCCAGATATTCAATTCTCTGATAGTTGACGTCTTCTCGAGCCGCAGTTGCCGTGATGGCCTCGAGAACGAGGTCAGTGTCATTGACTGCAACCGGAGCTAGTAAAGTCTCGCACAAATCCTGACCAAGAAGTCTCCTGCCAATGTGGTGCATAACCGACGGCATCAAAGAAGCGAAAAAGACCGTCTGCAGGGACATCCCGTCCACGACCGCTTCAGTAATTGGAATATAAGAAAACACATCCCCAGTATCCGGTTTGTCGGCGCTCACTGGATGGGTGAAATCGGTTCTCGATGGCCATTTGTACACTTTGATGCACGGTACCATTTGCTTCACGTACTTCTCGTCCACGCGGCATTTGGCTTTGTGGTCCTCGAAGGCAGCGAAAAGAGCCGGACGCCCTTTTTGATTCCTGCGGCGGATAAGGGTTTGACCGTCGATCAGGTTGGCTTCGCCAGAGTCGAGCAGCTTCTGCAAGCTGACCAGCTGAACGTTCTCAGACAGCCACGACTGGCATTCATCGTCATCCAGCGAGGGCGCGATCAAGACTGGGAAGTTGGACCACGATTTGTCCATTCTGCTCTGATACATCGACCACAGGATCTCCCGTGTGGTTTTAGCTGCCAATTTGACCGCACTTGCTGGTTCGCAACAACCACGAAACTCGAATTGACATTCAATGGTCTCGTTCTTGTCGATTGTCAAAGACAAAGTAGGCAAGGAAAGTCGAATGGGGAGAAACAAAAACATTCTAATTCCGCGTGAAGGAATAACGCAGCTATATTGATAGCACTTTGCTGCGACCGGCCAAGCTTCGGCTAGAAGTCGAAAAGGATCGCACTGTGCTTGAGCTTGAATGATGCCTCCCTTCCGAGCGTCGTCGCCATCGGTGATAAGCTCACTTTCGTCAACCATGTTCGGAAGCAGGTTCTCGTTGAGGAGTCCGGCTTCGTACAGGCTCTTGTATGCCATGAGAGCGGCATCTTTTCTCGCTTGTTGTTCGGTCGGCCATGCTTGAGTGCTTGTAAACTTGCGAAGAGAGACGTCAAGCGAGTTGGGAAGGGTGACAGTACACTCAATCTGGTCCTCGGTTCCATCGAAAGCAAATGCCGGTCGAGCATTGCCAAATCGACCTTGCGGAAGCATCGCGCAGAAGTGGGATAGATGTGGGACGGCATCGTCCAGTGTCAAGCGCGCGTTCCCAGTTTTCGCTCGTATCTCCTTGTGGACATCCATTGCTTGGTCCTCGTTGGCAAGTCTTTTATTCAGTACGCGCATGTCATCGGCGTACATCTCCTTCATTCGTGCCTCGGCAGCAGCAAAGTCTGTCGCAGGCTTAGATTCGCTTGTGTCGAACATGACCACAAATTTGGAGTCTTTGGCCCTTGCTCGCCCTCGGCGCTGGACGAAGGACTTCAAACTACGAGGTCGTTCGAAACAGACGACCACGTTACATGATGAGATGTCCAGGCCTTCTTCAGCTACACTCGTGCAGATAAGGATGTTCTTCTTCCCACTCTTGAGATCCTTTAAGCTCGATTTAGCTTCGAGGTCAATCTCGATCACAGAGCTAATGTCTTTCGCCCTTTTAGTGTGACTTGACTGACCAACTAATTTGCCCACCCGAAGAATTCGGGACGTACGAGGATTCGAAGCGAGAAGCTGAGTCATATATTGAACCGATGCCTTGGTCTTGACAAAAACGATCGCGGCAGAATCAACAGTCAACTCCTGTTCGAGGACGTCAATCAATTTGATAGCCTTAGGCGCTAAGAGCTCGGAAGCGATCGGAACCTCTGTTCCAGTGACCGGTATGTTTGCGCTACCGAGTAAGCTGTCTAGCCATTGAATTTCGTCCCTGTACAGGTGATCTGCTGCAACAATTAGAAGGGCGCGTTCGAACTCGGCTCTCAGATTTCGACGGCATTGAACCAGATATCGGTGGCTCGCCTAAGGGCCCAATTCTTGATGCAGTGTATCTGCATTTGAGTTAATGGATCGCAAGACTCCTTGGCACCGTGTCTTTCGTCTTTCAACAGCATCGCTGTATTTGCGCGGGAGAACGTTCGGGTCGTTCGCTATAGATTTGACGTATGGGTCATCGTGTATGTTGATGGTCTCGAACATTTTCCGGAAGCTGGTATAAGAGCTCTGCCCAAACACCATCTCCGTTGCGGGTGGATCGTAGACGACTGCAGTCATCTGCGGACAGTGAACGTGTTCCAGAAGCTCCTCCAGACTCGCTTTCGGCGTTCGGCTGATGGCATCGAGGTTCGCCTCAATTACCTTCAGGTCTTCGACTTTTGTCTTCATAACTGGCGTGGCTGTTAGACCAAGAATTGCGGGCACCGGCTGACCGGCACCTTTCCATGGGTGATAACGTTCGTGCATGATCTTGCTCATGGGTGAGTTGCCTGCACAATGATGGGCTTCATCGACCACCAGGAGAGCCAGCCGCGACAACGAAACGAAATCGTGCTTCAAAGCATCGAGCAGAATCTGATAAGTTGACACGACTGTGCGAAATCCTCTCAGAACCTCATTCCAGATATTTTGTGTCCGCCAGTGATCGACGCCGTCTTTTCCGAGCAGCAGCCGGCAAGGAACCGATGGGAGCTGGGTCTCAAGAACCCCATGTTGTTGGATGGCAAGCTCGACGTTCGGACACAAGAACCAACAGAGCTTTTCAGCAGAGCATTGTTTGACCTCTTCGGCTATTCGCAAGACAGCAACATTCGTCTTTCCGGAGCCGGTGTCCATCTACAACGCAAATTTCAGTGAGGCTCTCGCAGGCAAACATGAAGACAGAGCTGGAATGGAGACGAACAGCGACAATGATGTTTCTTTTGAGGCTTTCACGAAGCATCTCATTTTGATAGGCTCGAGGCTTGTAAGCCGATGGGTTGTCAGAATTCAGTTCAGCGTCTAACACGCTAGCAGAAGCCATGGCAGCCGGCTAACATATGATTCGAAGGATAACTCTTTGTCGGGCGCTGAGAAAGCTTCAGTATGTATTGGTTGAGATCAGTATTGTAGCTGGATTGCCTGTAAGACGTAATGGACAATGTGGAGCAAGAAGCTCAGAACAAGCTTCATCAAGAGCTCACATTCAGCCTGGTCGTGCTGGTTCGGTGTACATACGGAGTCGCGATCACCTTCTGCTGTTTGGCTTGATCAACCTGCTTGTGAATTTGAGTCTGATTCCAGTCTCATGGCCAGGTCACTTCTGTTGATTGCTGAGCTGCATGATGATAGAATGACCGAGTAGTTTAGGAAGCAGGTGAAGAGGAGCTCTGCCCCGCTGGCAACCACCACCTGCAGCAAGGCTTCACTGAGCCTCCTTGCTCTTCAGAGCCTCCATTCTAGCCTTATTCCTCTTGCCCAACACCCGCAACGTGTTTTTCTTCTCGATTTCGCTCATTTCATCCCAATTTGAGATGCGGCTCAGTGTGCCATCGACGTTGACTACCATCGGACCTAGATGGTCCAAGGAGACCGTGTCCTGGCCGCTGCTCATGTCGAGTTTGTTGGCTTGATCCTCTACCTTTGGTCCAGGGAGTCCAAGCGGGGATGACTGCGCTGAGTCGCTGTTCTCTGGCTCTGTATTGCTAGACTTCGGCGGTGCGTTCGCGTTTGACATCTCAGTGGTGGTGCAGAATGGATGTTGTAGCTTGAAAATAGAAGCTTGCGCGGGTCTTGAAGCTCGGTGTGGCGTCAGTGAGACAGCTGCGAATGTTGTCAGGCGCATTGTTCGTTGTCTAAGCGCTTGGTGGTACGGTAACGAGAAAGAAGCTGCTGTCGATAAGGGTCGGGATTTGGCCGTACGTGCTCTTACCTCGTTGCGAGGCGACCGACAAGAGTGTTCAAGGAAGCAATTGAACATCTTGATGGCCACGTAGGTTCAACGACGTCAAAATTAAGAACAACTTGCACCAGCACTAAATTATGCATAAAGTAGCTTGTTATTGTCTACGTTTGTACTCGTAGAAGGCCCTATGGGTCTTCGCCGAGTTTCAGCATTGGCTGTTATGTTCATCTTGACATAAGCTCCACGTTATTGCTCTAGACTTTGGTCGCGCAGTAGGATTACAATCTCCCACGCATCTAGTTGTCTATATGAGGACTGCAAATAGCCAACCGTCTATCCAAGGACATGATCCGTCGCCGGGCTGTTGTAAATGACCGATCTAGCTCCATCAAATCTCAAACATCGGCGCCCTTCATATGCCGGTATATCTTCTTATGCTGCTCTAGGAACAAGAAAGTAGCCACCGTATGCGGCCCCAGCCTGATGAAACTCGGGACCCAGCCCTTGAACATCCACGCCACGCCCTCTTCCCTTGTCACCCTGGCAAGCAACGCACCCACCGTCTCCTTGCCGTGCGCAGACATCAGTCTGGTCTTGAGAACGTCCACGGGACTGCATACCGTCGTGGCGATGAAGCCGGCTAAGATGCTGGCCGTGAAATGTGTCGTCAGATCGTCCTTCATCTTCGCCTTCTTGATTAGTGCAGACTTGATCTCGTCGTAGCTGGCAAGCTGGCTTGCAGTCATCAGCGCAGCACGGGCACTATTTGGCCAGACGCCGCGAAACAGGGCCGATATGCCTTCCTCTCTTCTTGCGCGCAGAATACCCTCAATGGCGTTTTTGTAGTTTCTTCTCTTTTCTGGGGGCAGTGCGGCGTCGTGTTGCATTCGGACGTTCATGACATCGGCTGGATTGCCGACGAGGCCTCCGAGGAATCCTGATGCTGCAGACATCGTAATAAGGGCCGTCAAAGGGGGCTGGCTTGTTGCAGATTGGTCGGCTGGAGGGGTCAGGTAGTGTTTCACTTCTTCGTAGACACCGAACCTGGTCGTCGAATACGTTATTTGTCGGAGGAGGGAAGCAGACAGCTAGCACAGGTCAGCGTTATTCCTTGACTTGAGGGCTATTTTACCCACTCCTTTGTAGAGTCCGTGAACGCCATGATCTCGCAGGACATGCTTGAACATGGCCGTCATCGTCCGCGGTCCATCAGCGGTCCTCGTCTGCAGACGAACCTTGACTATGCAACCGTCAGTCAAAGTGCTTCTCTCCCCGATGCACCCAGCCGAAAACGTACTCAGATCCAGGGGATGTGTCACCGCTGCAGCGCAGCAGGAGGCCGAGCCTCCGAACCAGAACGGGTACTGAACATTCTGATTGACCGGGGCAGGGGCCTTATAGGCATGCTCATGCTGCCTCGTGACAACGGCAGTGGGCATATCCTTTCTCGCATTATATCGTCAAATGGGATGGACGAAATCGGGCACAGAGCGAGACGATGTGGTAGCGAAAGGAGGCCCGGCTGTGGTCCGCGTTGGATGTCAGAAAGGCCGGGAATCGCAAATCGGCCATGCGAGTGACGCACTGACGTCGAAGCCGAGCGAGCGAAGCTTCGGACCAAGCTTTCTGGAACGACGGAGCTTCGCCTTGACCTGCACTTCACCAAGATGCGAATACAAAGGCCTGCTCCGCTGTGTCGGTACAGCACTGATGGTCTGAGGGTTGGGAGAAGGAAATGCCAGACATTGAGGTCGCCATTCAGCTGCAGTCGGCGGCAATGGCAGTCTACCGGTGCGCATGCTCGAGTCAATCGTTCCATACATGGCTCTAACTTTTTGTAGCTTCAACCACCAAGCTCGAGATCGATGGCAAGACTTATAGACGAGACTCCTGGACAAATGTCACACCCTCCATCCTCAGTCACGTTCCTCGCAAACTCCATCTCCAACCTAATCACCCAATCGCCCTCACAAGGGATATCATCACCTCCCGATTCGCAGCTCCCACATACAAACACTATGCCGATTTCTCACCAGCGGTGACTGTCGGGCAAAATTTCGACACGCTAGGCATCGAGCCAGGCCATCCGGGCCGATCACCGTCTGATACATACTACTTGAACGAGGGCAATGTTCTGCGGACACATTCGTCGGCGCACCAAGTCGACGTCTTTCGCAGCAATGCCTCGGACGGCTTCACCATCGGTGCAGATGTATATCGACGCGACGCAATCGACCGCTCACACTACCCCGTCTTTCACCAAATGGAGGGAGCCCGCACCTGGGACAGGCGGAAAGTGTCAAAAGGGGACATAGCAGAAGCAGTCTGGAAAGACTACCTCGAACTCCCCAAGCACAACCTGGTCGTGGAAGATCCGAATCCGACAGTCCATCCGGAGCGTAACCCACTCCAGCCACAGCACGCCCTGGCAGAAGTCGAGCCGATCGCCGCACACTTGAAGAAGAGCCTGGAAGACGTTTTCGCGCACGTCTTCAAGACAGCCGCGCTGTCGACGGGGAAGATGCAGCCCGACGAGCCGCTCCGGATGAGGTGGATCGAGGCTTTCTTCCCTTTCACGTCCCCGTCGTGGGAGCTGGAGGTCTACTGGCAGGGCGACTGGCTGGAGATGCTCGGATGCGGTGTCGTGCAGCAGCGTGTTTTGGAAGCTGCCGGCGTGCCGGAGCGCATTGGGTGGGCCTGGGGAATGGGCCTTGAGCGGGTAGCGATGCTTCTGTACGGTGTGCCGGACATTCGACTGTTCTGGAGTCAGGACGATAGGTTCCTGTCGCAGTTCAAGGCTGGCCAGGCGCCGCAACAGTTCAAGCCGTTCAGCAAGTACCCGCCGAGCCAACGAGATGTGGCGTTCTGGTTGAAAGGTACGAGTTCAGCTGGCGGGTCTTCTGCGCCAAATGCGAGGGACTTCCACGAGAATGATGCCATGGAGGTCATACGCGACCTATGTGGGGAGACCGTTGAAGATGTAAAGCTGGTCGATGAATTTACGCATCCCAGCACTGGCAGAAAGAGCATGTGCTACCGCATCATCTACCGCAGTCTGGAGAGGACGTTGACAAACGACGAGGTCAACACCATGCACGAAAGGGTGCGCCAGGCACTGACCGAAACACTGGGGGTCGAATTGAGATGAGGGCGTGATCCCTCCGTGTACAACATGAGTTGTTTGACGAACAATCCCAATCATGCTTGCTGTTGCAAGCATGCTTGAGTTTCGTACAGAATGCTTAGCATTTTGTGGCACCGCCCTGTGGAGGCTGTTTGACGCTATTCTAATAACGTACCGGAAATCGTAAATCTTCGTCGCGTCTGATCTCTCTTTTCGTTTCGGAAGCAAGGATCTGCAGCGTCTCCAGTTTTCTGGAATCAAGACCCAGGTCAAAACGCTTGCTACCCCGGGCAGCTCTTGGTTCGTGTCTCATGGCCTGCAGGTTGAGCTTCAACCTTGGGCTCTCAACGCCGGCCAGGTTCGAAGCGCATATGACTTCGCCCTTCCTTGCTGCTGCAGGTCGCCGCAGGCCAATCCCGGCATCCAACCCAGGATTTATGGGTATTCGCCAGAGAGTTTCAATCCCTCAATAGTCATCCCGCATCTCATGACCACCCAGTGGGCGCCTGATCGTAGGGTGTCGCGCCACCCGTCTGATATGGCGTCCTGCTGCCCCAGCCGCCCTGGCCTCCACCGCCACCGCCATAAGAATTGTAATTGCCCTGATGCATGCCGCCGGCACCCCCGTACGATGTCGCACCACCGTCCATCCCGTCCATGCCCGGGCTGCGCGGTTCGTAGTCATCTCCTCCGGCCGGCGCGTCTCTCGAGCCGGACAGCTCCTGGATCATCTTCGCCAACTTCTGCTGCAGCACTTTGACGCCGTTTTGCACGATGACGTCGGGTTCGAGCTGGCCGACAGATTCGACGTCAAAGTAGAAGATGCCCGGTTTTGCGTTGTAATCAAATGGGGCGCCCTCGACTTCTGGCTCTTCCCAATCTGCGTTCTTGGATGCTGGCCTGGACAAGAAGGGTCAGTAAACTGCGGAGAAGGCGTGAGGTGCCGTTTTGCATGCATAATGACTCACCATTCTTCCTTTGCGCTCACTTCGTACCAGTAGTCCAAGTGATGCAGCTTGTTGTGCGGATCGTACTCGAACCCGATCGCCGCCGCCGGACACCACTTCGCATGCTCCTTCGCTATCCCCTTGGTCGCCACGCACCGTATCTTGATCTCCTGATTCTGCCTCAACTTCACAATGACCGGACCCCTCGCTTCCGGATCCGTAATGACCGGCTTCCCTATGCTGTCATTCACCGTGACGCTGTTGACAATCATGTCTCGCGCGTAGACCTTCATGACCTCGTTGCCCGTGCACGTCGCGTGCAGCGTCAGCACGATCTGGCAGTTGTCGCAGCCCTCCTCGCAGTCGCAGTCGCGCGTGTACACCATGCTGTCCGCCTCCTTCGAGTTGAGCGGGATCAGGCCGAGACGGTGCGAAATGTACTCGTCCGGCAGCACCGAGGTGTTGTTCTCGACCTGGACCTGGTCGATGGCGACGGTGGGGATCTCGGCGAGCATGACGCGCCGCACCGAGTTTGCAAAGGCGAGTTCGACGTTGCGGAGGGTGAAGTCGACGTTCAAGGGAGTGATTTCGCGGACGGTGACTTGCGGGCCGACGTCCTCGTCCACGGTGTCCATCGGATCGTAATCCATGATGGGCGAGAGGAAGTTGCTGTGATCTTGTCGGGTGCAAGCTTGGGAGTAAGGGCACGGGAATTCGGAAATTTGGAGCGTTCTTGGTTTTGAAGCTTGCGGAAGCTTGACTGGTCCGCATTGGGAAACATACAAGCTGCGGTCTTTAGCCCCGATAGCTCAGCCACAAGTGGCGGTTACCGAGCGTTTACTGGTCCAAGCTGGGCTGACTAGAAGTCTTGACGGAGACACTTACCTGGGCACCTAAGTAGATCCGGAAACACTATTGAGCCTATCTAGAAGACTAAATGCATAGCTCCACCATAATCTACTCGGTTGCCCGTAGAAAGCTTACACACGTCTGAACGGAGAACCTTGATTACCACTATCAAACGTACCTCAAAGGCTACTGTCATAAATAGCTGAACCCATAGCTTTACTGTTGATCACTGATGGACACGTCGAAGGACGCACGGGACTCGCTTTCAAAGAGGCCAGGAATCTAGGTGCGCAATGGCTTCTATCAGCCCCGCTTGGGTTCTCAGTAGTTACCGAAATGATCTAATGATTTCCGACAGCCGGCACTTCACCCTTCAGCACGCAAACACAAGAGGCACAGAGCCCTAAGGTTAGTAGTAGACAAGGACGATAATTTGGAAAAGCCTGGTTGAGACTCAACTTTTTATGCTTCGAAACGAAACTTGTATCTATCGCAAACGACAATTAATGTACACACCGACTTTCTTGAAGTCCGTCTGAACGGCTGTTCTACCTCCCTGCCCAGTCTCCCATAAACCCAGTTCTATTTCTCGCGGAACCATCAAATTTCAAAACAAAACAACACAAAACACGCCAACGAACATCAAGTGCGACGCGATTTCGCTGTGCCATAACATCGCTTCCTCCGGTTTTCGTTAAGCCACCTCAAAGCCAGTACCAACGCCGAGGGATGAGTCCCATAATCTTATGCACAGCGTAAACAGTCGTAGCAAACCATCCTTCCCTCGGGTAATATCGTACAGTCCGAGATTCACCAGAATGGAGGAAACCAGTCGGGCGAGCAATGCAATGCTTTTCTCCCAAAGATGACCAACCAAGCGAAGTCTTGGATCGCGGAGCAAATGCAGCCAAGCACAATCAATCTTCAACGGGCCTCCGGGCTTCTTATGCATAAGTTTGTCCACTCCACAGTTGCTGATCGTTGCTTTGTGGTCGACGGAGATGGCTGCCCGCCGCGTACTGATACATCTGTTGATCGGGGAAACCGTAGTTTTGGCCAAAAGCATGCTGATCGTACGCTTGCTGCTGTGGATGACTCGCAGCCATGTTGGGTTGCATTCCATTGGGCGCAAATCCAGTAGCGCTGGGACTCTGCCAACCTTGCGACATGTGTGGGCTCCCTGTCGGCGTGCGTTCTTGGGACTGCGGCTGAGCAACAGGCTCCATCGGCTGAGGAGGACCGAAATTGCCTGGATGAGATGTGACGGGCTGGCGCGAGTGAATTTGCGCTGCGCTGTGCGGAAGTGTCGCTCCGTTGTTTGGCGCCTGGGTGAAACCTGACAAAGCTGGAGATGCGCTGCCGGGCGAGGAACGGGGACTGTTCAGGGTCGCGCCATAATCTCTCATATGAGGAGGGAGTCCTCCACTGCCAGGAGTTTGTATATAGTTGGTATACTGGGCTTGTTGCAAAGCAGCCATATCGGCAGCTGGAGACATAGACATGTTACGGTCTGCAGGCGATGGTGTGTTCCTCGCCGAGCCGTCTGAATATGTACCGTTCTCAGACTGTGTGCGGGGGATCTGGCTCGAGGGACGCGAGGCGAGAGCCGCGGCTGTTTGGCGTGCCGATTCTTCGACAGTGCCGGTGTGAGAATTCTGGTGTCTTGTCAGGGTCGTACGTCTCGTAAAGGTCTTTTGGCAGTTCGCGTAAGGGCACTTGTAGGGACGTTTGCCAGAATGAATCCGTCTATGTCTGGCAAGAGAGCTAGAGTCACTGAACGGCTTCGTGCAGTGCTCGCACATGTGTGGCTTCTCTCCAGTGTGGACGCGCATGTGCACGGTCAAGGCTGATCGTTGAATGAACTCTTTGCCACATCCTTGCCAGTCGCATACGTGAGGTCTGTGACCAGAATGAATTCGTTCTACCAAGGGTCAGCATTTGATCGCATATCCTCCGGATCAAACTTACCGTGTCGTGCAAGATCACTGCGCCTGGCAAAACCTTTGCCACAGGTACTGCAGGCAAAGGCCTTCACCTGGGTCTTCGTCTCTGTTGTTCCGGATCCGCTTGGGCTTTGTCCCGTTGGTGTCTGTTCCTGTTGGGGTTGATTTTGCTGGAAGCCATTGTCCATGGGTGCTTGTGGCTGCTGCTGAGCGAAATGCTGCGGGATCAGGGCCATATTCTGAGCGTAGTTTTGATTGTGAGCAGCCGTCGAGAGAGTATGCAAAGACTGATTCGGGACAAACTTTTGGTCCTGCATGGGATGAGGCATGCCACCGGGTGGCGCGCCTTCGGACATGTGCGTTCGCTGGTTTTGTTGCTGCGCAAGTTGTTGCTGCAAATGCGCGTTGGCTGCTGCTGCGGCGCCGCCCTTGTTGATTATATTCTTCAGGTCCATGTTAGATGGATTAAAGTTGGCAATTCGAGGTTGCTGCGGTGCCTGAGTTGAAACTGCAGCCTGCACCCGTGTTAGCTGGGCCAGATGGTGTAACGTCATGCTTGACAGGGATGAGAAAGTTTGGAAAGGAAAGATCTCGTGAGAACGAAGAAGTACTGGGCAGAGCTGCCCGCAAGTACTCGTCGCATGTTGCAGAAGCCCCGCCACGAACGATCGAGGTTGTCACGGCTGACAAAGGCCCTGTTCGACGGGACTCTGAGCGTTTACGGACGGCATGATTCGTAGTGCAAGACTTTATGAGAGGGGACTATACCTTTCGAGTTTACTGGTGATGCAGAGGCAATTTCAGACTCGTCGTTAGCACCGATGGGCGTCCTATTCAGGCTCCAAAAGCAGACAACCTGAACGGATGTTCTCTTTTCGTCAGACCACTAGCAACGTGAATTTGCAAGTCCCGGCTTTCGACGTTTGACGGGGGAAATGAACGACGCTTTGTGGAGCTGTTCCAGACGTTTGGGAAGCTTTTCGGCACAAAGAGCCCGCGAGTGAGCACAGGTCTGACCGGAGCGAGGTTCGAGGCCAGCAGGTGGTCAGTGTGCCGTCGCCGAGCAGTCGTGATGCACTCAACCGGACTCTTGGAGAGTACTGTCCGACCTATGGCAGAACTGGTTGGCCAGGATGAGACGGGTGTCTGCAGAGCGCTCTTACCAGCGGTTCATCCGAAGCAGTCTGAGGCCTGAGATCACAGCAACCCAGGGAGGTAGTTCCTGCGGCACGTCGAGTTCTACCCACACAGCTCCGGGGGGAGATGAGTCGAGTGGTGGCGGGGATGTCGAGATCAGCACCGATGACCTCCGGGGACCTTGCAGACGGTCGTCGGGCGGGGTCAGTTGGTAAGACAAGAAGGAGCAAATCTGGTTCAGCAGTCAGTCTGTGTGGAACATTGGCCTGACAAAATGCTCTGCAAGGACTCGCACAGACGTGAGCAGACCGACGGTGACGTGCTTAGGAATCGGAAAGATCCAGGCCGTCACTCGCAGTCAGACGCGGTTGGTGTGATGGCTGGAGCGGCCAAGCACCTCGCTTTCTCGACAATGACAGTTTGTAGCTCGCGTGCGGGTGGTGTGGAGGCTGGACGGAAGCGCGTTTTCTCGATCGAGAAGCAGGCAAACTCACCTCGTGAAGGGGGCTGGTGTTCTACTTTTCCAGCTCTTGAATGCTGTAAGACAGCGGAAACGATTTGAGAGCGCGTGGTGCTGCAAGAAACGTATGGTGCTTGTGTGGCAAGGGAGCGTCCCTCGAGAAATCAGATCTTGCTCGACGTGTACAGGAGTCCTCTCGATGGAGGGCTGTTGAGCTCGGTGGAACCCGGGTATCACGCAGATGCTGGCGCGGTCGAGGTGTAGGGTTCGACGATGGAAAGGCGTTGGAGCTTGTGGCACACGGCGGCGTGCTCGAGTCGGCGATGTCGCTGCGGCTCCTGGGCGTGGAGAGAAGGAAGACGCTGGCGGCGCTGGAGAGGCTGGAGTGCCGATGTCTGATCAGACAATCTGGAAGAAGAGTCAGCGCGAGAGTGTCTTTTTCGCAGGAGCAGCGGCATACCGACGGACGGGGAGTCCTGTGTCTCAGGGCCGCGTATCTGCTGGCACTGGCAGTGGCACTGAGCAGGGCAAGGTGAAGAGTCAGGTAGGTATGAAGCACGGACAACAACGGGCCTGAGTGCTTGGACGTTTTGTCGTTGAAGATGCAGTAGGCGCCCGTGCGTGCGTGTTTGAGAGGCACAGGAGGAATAGTGGACTGTAGTTATGTCAGTGCCAGTGAAGCCGACACGCTTTTCGACCCACCCTTTGGCCCTAACGGCGCTACAGCTCGTGGCAGCGGGCGGCGGCGACGAGATGACGGGCTGAAGCTGCCGCTGGATTATTTTCGTCTCAAGAGTGCGACTTTGTTCTGGGAAAAGGCTTCACGCGAAAAAATTTCGTGCACCAAAATGATGATGGCGCTCGCATCCGTCTTTGCATGCAGGGCGTGTGTGGACGCTCTGCTCCAAGAAGATGGAGGGTGGGCACTGGCGCACAGCAAATCAGATCGGCCCCGTCGCCTCGTTTCTTACGTCCTCGAAACTTTCCGGCTTTTCTGTACGCACGACCGTACTGTACCTGCCGGTCGCCTGGCCAGGGCGCATCACCGAGTCTGTGCAGCTATAGACGTCTATCGCGCTGGTCGAGGCGTGAACATGCGACGAAACCACCTCCAAGCTCGCCGGCGACGCCTGCAAGCTACTTTGCGACATTGCTACCTACCTGAAAGGCATCTACGGAGACTTGTTCATGCCGAACTCGTGCTATACCTGTGGAAAGAGGAGGAGAGACATGGATGGGCTGGCCCAGGAGGAGCAGAGCTTGCGCACCCATTTTTTCTTTCGGACCATCGGGCAACGATACCCTCTCCTCTGTGAGCCTCTGCCTTTTTCCGGTCCATTTCAACCATCTCTACCGCAACGGACGCATCTCGATGCTCCTGTACTACGTTGTTACATCACATCGTCTCCTCGTGTCGCCGGCCAGCAACGTGCTACCGTCGCTGGACGAAGAACACGACACCTGCAGGCACACCAGGCACGGCAACCTCAAGTCATCAAATGTCAAAGGCCGGTAGGCAGGCCGACGCTGCAGCTTACACTTTCCCCTTTTGGGCGGCCCTGACAGGATAGCACGCATAGCAGGAGAATAAACTACGTCGACTCATCAAACTTGTCCCGTTCTGAACGCCGGCAATTTCTCGCCTGTTTGCATGACAACATCGAGCCAAAAGCATGCCACCACTCAGGCACATATCTTACACCACCACTCCAATATGAGCCTAATGAGGCTGGCCGGCCTCCGCTCGCCATCGCCTTTCCTTGGCCGCAGCACGGTTGGCACCTGGTTGACGCCCTTTAAGCTTTGTGCTCTCCTCCTCGACGAACCAGCAACACATGCCGTGTCCGAGGTGGCAAGTCATATTCATACGCGTATGTTTGACGTGGTGCTTTGCTGCAACAGAGCCTCCTCCGCGCGTTGCAGCTGACGAGTGCCTCGTGCCTCGTGGCGACCGCGCCTTAAGCCGTCCATCCTTTAGGTGCGCCAATGTGCTTCTCGCGACCATATTGGTGTCACGCTATTTGCAGCGTCACAGCCGTCAGCCAAGTCTCCACCGCGGCCAATTATTGCCCATCGCCTCCTCAACGAACATTCTACGCTTGTTCTTTCAAGTGTCCCGTCCTTCCGGCACGCCGACAGGCCGTTGCTGCCTCCGTTCCCACTGGCCCGGAGGACACTGGCCACGCCCTGTCAGCAACGCCTCTGGCCGACCTGGAACCATCTCCAGCAAGACACATACTGACCCTGCGCTACTGCGTTTGAGCCAAGCTTCAGACCGCGCACCACTTGCAAGACCAAGACGCGTCAGGCCCCTCTGCCAACCTGAGATGGTGCTTTGATCCGTCGTTATTATCCCTGCCTGCCCCATCCGAGCACAGTCCGGCACCAGTGCGCCAGCACTAGCCGACCGGTGTTTTCGCCGGTGTCGATGCCTTTCTTGGAGAACAGGCAGCAAATAACGAGCACGCCAACCCCGGCGCCCCTCCGTCATAAGATTGCAGTGTGATGCGAATGGCCGTGTGCTGAGCCTCCACCATCGGCCTGGTCGATTGTCCCTTTTGCGAGCCGGTCCAGCGATTCGTCGTGCCCCGATCTCCCTACGCCGTCGGCGGCGGAAAGCAAGAATGTCGGCCGCTGCCAAAGCTGCTCCCTTCGATTCACCGTTGCTGCAGGTCGACATAGGGTGCCACACCAGGACTCGCCATGCAGGCGATGCTGCCGCCACTCTGCAACGCAAGAGCGAGTAGTGTCGCAGCCACGACTGCTGCTAAAGATGGGGCAAAGCACATGGCAAGTCAGCAGCCAGCTTTCTGCCGACGCATGGCTGCACAGACGCAACGCCGCCGACGAACCAAGGGGCCCCGAAGCGGATCCGTAACGAGATTGCTCGTTGATCGGCATCTGCTTCAGAGGACGCCTCTCCAGCTCCACTAAACTTCCAAAACACTCTGAAACCCGCCCTCCATGTCATGAAGGAGCCGGCTCACCACACTGTGCGACAGTCGATGCGGTTGACCTTCAGCCTCTCCATCGTCTTTGCGTGCGCGCCGGCCACCGTCTACGCAGAGTGTCCGAGACTCAGCCCCAACCATGATCAGGGTGGCGAACCTATCAAAAGATTTAGCCGGGTCTCTTCAGCTCGAGTTGGCCATGTAAAACGCCAAAACTGCCTAAGTTAATGGGCTGCTGGTGAAAAAAAATAAAAATTTGATTGCTCTCTCGTTGTGCAGCTACCTGTAGTCGAATCGGAGGATCACAACGGCCTCACTGCTCCCTTGCCCGATCGAAGGATTCAGGACATTTGGCCTCGACCCAAGACGTACTAACATCCGGCAAAGGAGATGGCAGTGCTTCACCAATTCGTAGCAGCATACTGACTACAGTGAGAGCGTCTTTTGTTGACCGTGATCGATCGGCTAATCGTCATTTCAGATTGTATGGAAATAGGATGCTTGGCGCCGCGGCCCCGTTGGCAAGCCCTCGCGATGGAGGGTCAACGTAGCATGAAGCCACGCGACGACAGCATGAAGCCTTTGCATGAAGAACTAGCACTCCTGTACGGAAAGCCATTCCATCATGGCCCCTGGCTTGTGGACAGCTGAATAAGTTCAAGTGTCGGTCCAGCTGGTTTTGAGCACAGCCTCCCGTCGTATGCATGCGCGATATCACAGCCCAAGGAATCGACGAAATTCTAGGCAGTCCAGGCTGCTTACGGAGTCTCAGAGTCCTCCGAATATGTCGGAATGGCACTTTGACTGATGGATCATTTGGCTTTTTGATCCCTGCGAACAGAAAGGGCGAGTCTTCCCCTCCATGAAATATGCCATGCCGCCATGGTATCACAGAAGCACTGATCAAAGACACCCCTGATCAGCAGTGAGATTACACGAAGGCTTTTCGTCAGGCTTCTGGCTTACTACACGATTGGCGATTCATGCGGTGCAGTGAATCATGAGATGACTAGCATATTTACTAATGTGCTTACGTGCCA
Organism: Cyanodermella asteris; assembly: GCA_900618795.1. Lineage (NCBI taxonomy): Eukaryota > Fungi > Ascomycota > Lecanoromycetes > Ostropales > Stictidaceae > Cyanodermella > Cyanodermella asteris. Next base: position 825,920 of record UYJD01000011.1, read on the forward strand.
TATGCCCCTGTTCAGAGCCACTGGAGGGGGAAATTCGCCCGGCAATAATAGTCAGGCCGCAACAGTTGGGGAATAGGCTCGCTGATTATCGCGCAGTCGGCTCATTTTCGATCTCATTGGAGTGCTCAACGACTCTGGCGAGCATGGGACATCTTACCGCCAAGGTTATGACAGAGAACTGAAGCCTGTCGTGCTTGTTGAGACTTTTTCATGTTATCACGTTGTAATTTTTCGAGCCGCGTCTGAGTTCTTATGCCTGGCTTTACATTCGACGCCGATATTCCGACTCAACAGCATAATTTTCTGATCCTGAGGTCACACCAACTTCGTGTCGGACTATCTTGGCCTCGGGCACACGGATCATCACCGCCCGTCGCCAACTTGCTATGGCTTTGTATCGCATGTATGATTGGCGCTTCCAAAGCTGTCCTCAATGGCCCTACAACCATGTCTTGGCGGGTGGTTCCATGATAAGATACAGACGACAGGAATTCGACACAGACCACGGCCCGGACCACGATCGACTTTCAGATTTCTCAGCCTAGCAAATAGCCGGTGAGACAGCCGCGAGAGGCCGGCCTCCAGAATTCGAGTTCCCCCAAGCTACGATCTCAAGCTGGTGCCTGCTATATCAGGCTTGGGGCGGCTGGGGCTGGGTGAGATATACGAAACCCGGAGAGACTTGGGCAACAAGATATTGTTCTAGATTCAATGAGGAGTTTGGTGGTCTGTGTTCCTCACCTCTCGACGTTCGCTCCTGCATAAAGGACGATGCCCCCTGGAAGCACCGAAAGCCGCAGCTATCCGTAACAACAGGTGGAAGCTACTGCAAGTCGACGTTGTAGTTTCGTCGCCAGCCACAGGGGCAGACAGGGGTCAGCATCGGGCATCACAACGATTATGGAAGGCATGTCAATTAAGCTTTGGCATTGGGAAGTTCCGAGCCTCTAGCCGTTCTGACTTCTTGTTTGAGGCCAGCTTTCCGGGCCAGGTTCTGAACTTCCAGAACCCGGAGCCTAGTCAGAAGCATCATCTGCAATGAACAACGAAGAGCATCTTCACAGAGCAGTTGATCACGCGTCGTACTGCATTGCAATGGTTTCGGCATCACAAAAGTCAATGAGCTGGCGTCTCAGTCCTGATAGTGAGCTGCCCTTTCTGACCAGGCAAGTCAGTCGGCTGACTCCGAGAATGACTCTGCATGCAGCGGCATGTGTGTGGCTTTTTGTATACAGGCTAATGAAGGTGCAGAAGAAACAAGACTGTCAAAATGTGTGAACGGCTCTGTGGGCGACGACACGGATGGAGAGGACCCGCGGCAGCCATTACCTTCGTGTCTACAGCGCTTGGCGTCGCACCATCATGGGCAGCTCGTAGGCTGATGCCAAGTTTGGGTGTCGTTGATTTGCTGCATCCACACTAAGAGTGATAATCAGAATTCGCTCGGCGACATGCTGGCTATACAGTATGCACCTTTGCGACGAAACTCTGGAGCGAAGTGTCAAGGCATGACATCAGCCGGCCGCTTAGACTGCGGTGCTTTCCGAAGAAGCTGCGCGGAACATTCGATACGTACGAACGACGGGCTGAAGCTGTAACAAGCTTTCCGGCACGCCCACACTCCATCCACATCATCGCGAGCTGAGCGATACCGTACGAAACGGATCACATTCTCTCGGCCGGAGACAAAGTGCGATCTAGTCCTCCACGGAGTCCGAGTAGCTTCACGTCTGCAGGCGCTGAGCAGACCGCAGCAGTTGATCGACGTTATCTTGGGCACCAATTTTCCAAGTTGCGGCAATTAAAAAATCCCGCTTGGCACGCCACAAGCAAGATCTCGATGGAGGTCAGAGTATCGTGATGCTACCTACGCCCAGCTGGCTTCGTGCTTGTTGCCATTTTCCCATGTCCGACCACAGAGCTCACCGAACGGAACGGCATATCTGCTGAGTTGATGATGGGTGCAGTTCCGCCTTCCTCAGCCAGACCAAAACAGCGATGTCAACAGCTGCTCGGCCGTTGGCTCAGGGCGCCGCAATTCGTATGTAGGCAAGTGGTAAGTAACCGCGTGGTATACCCTTCAAAGCCAGTCCTGTCAACTTCATCTGATCCTTTGACTTCTCCATTTACTGTGTGAACTGCTACGGCTACTATACACAGTGGTGCCTATGCAGAAGAGTGCTGCGCCGCATCGAATCGAGAACGCCAAAGACCGAGTTGTGGCGTTTTCAACGAGCTTTCGGCCGTGTCGCGCAGTCACCGTGGATAATGGGCGAGCCGAAGCTTACTTGCACTTCGCGCGAGATATCTCGCGATATCTACAATGATTGCTGAAGAGAGTTGTGAATGAAAATAATAAATTCCAGTTGTCTTCGTTACTCTACTTAGCCTTTGTATCACCAAGCATCATCTGTCAATCAGCAAACGGATCATTTCGAGTCTCGTATCGCTATCAGCCTTGCTCCATCATCAAACCCACCATCCACCTTCATAATGTCCTCCAACGATATCCTAGTCATTCGCACCTTCCAAGCCCTAGGCATCACCCTAAGCAGTATTCTGGCCGGTGCCAACATCAGCTACTCGCTCGCCGCCATTCCGACAATGCAACTCCCAGAAGTCCCCGCCTCACTGGCCGCGAAGCAATTTGTAAGACTCTACAACGTTGGCAGAGCTCTTGGAGTGTAAGTAAGCCAACGTGGACCGTGAACTCCGCCTATGTGATCATGATCGCAATCATGCAGTCTCGATTGCCAGTAATGAAGACTCAATATATTGACTTCGCCCTTGCAGCTCATGCACAGTCAGCTCTGCGCTTTGCAACTCATACGTCCTCTACCGCGCTCTTTACACCTGGCCAGCTGCGGGCACTTCGCCTCGTACGGACGTCCTCGTTGCAGCCATCGTGGCTCAGGTCTCATTCGTATTCTATACTCTGTTCTTCATGGAAGGGGGCACGAACAAGAGGCTTTTCGACTTTGAGCGGGACGCCCGACACGGCAAGTTGACGACCGAGCACGAAACAGAGCGGGTCAGGGATGAGTTGACCACCTGGTCGTACTTCAATGGATTCAGGGCCTGTTTGCCCGGTGCGGGCGCCTTGCTTGGGCTTTGGGCTGCTCTGGGCTAGACGACGAGATATTTGTGAACGACTTGGCCCGTCATGGCAGTCAAGCGCCCGGAGAGTGACTCGAATAGAGGCTCTGAGAGAGCTGGCTTGCCTGCAACAGACTTTGAGAGAACTTTGATGCATTTGAAACCTGTCTACCAAATTGCCTACTTAGAATCCAAGGAACCGTAAGTGATGACGATGTCCGTCTGGTAAACTCAGCCCTCTTCCCGGTGCAACTTGCGCTCTGGAGCTGTAACAGTCTTCAACACCACGATAAGTCATCAAAGTCAACGCCGCTGCAACTCAATTCATCCGCTCCACCTGCCGAGGGGGCTCGTCAAGTTACCCAACAGAGCAACCAACGACTCCGGTACCGCAAAGTCTATCTAAAATCTGCTTCAGTAGAGATCATGGTGAGCTGATGAGCTGACACGAAAATTCGAAGCATCCAGCTTGCCCCGTCGGACCACCTATTTTAGCGGGACCTCTAGCCGCGTTCCGTAATCAGTGCGGAACGGGATCGCCAGGGGCTCATGAACTCCGCCACCCGAAAAGCACACAACAACCGACCTTTCCAGGCCACTCTTCTTGCATGGCGAATTCTCGGGCTCTTTCGAAGCTGAAACAAGCGCCGCGTACTGCGGTGGGACCCTCGATGCTCGCCCCATGAATCTAATCGGTGAGACGGTAGCTAGGTGAGACGGGTCAAAGGGCATCGCTGCGGTTGGCGATTTCAATGCCCGCTGATCCTTGTTCAAGACACCGACTCACGCCCCCCCGGGAATAGACCGTATTCATGGTGATCAATGAGCTGGAACTGGCAGCTTCACACTCGCTCAGTCAACCAATCAAACAGGAAAAGATTAATCGGCCAAGTTCGCCCACCGGCCCTCTTGGCGTCCGTGTGATAGACCGCCTCCCTGCCCGCGACCCCGTTGCAACTGCAACTGCAACTGCGGCCGGCGGCTGGCGGCTGGCGGCAATCTCGAGAAGGCGATGCAAAAGATGTTGGGGCTAAGCAAAAAATTTCCACACCTTTTTGCGCGCCTTGGGATTATGATCTCTGTCCCTTACAACGGACGGGGGCCGGGCTGACGGCTAAGTAACTTTCCTGGCTGTGCTTGCCGACCCGGATCAGCTCGTGTGGTGGTATAAGTCTTCTATCACGGTGTCCGCGTGAGGTTTCCTTCGGATATTTGATTCCAGCATATTTACGAATCTGGAAGCTTGTGCGAGACGTATTCTTGTAGCAGAAGCTACTACTTGTTGCTGACAGACACCATTTTTCTTTATCTCTCTCCTCAGTTTGACTTCATTTGATTTTTCGCTTCAGGCCAGCCTGGTGCTGTTTCCTATTATCTCTTTATTTTTATTTTTTTTGGTTTCAACTACAAGATCAGACTCCGGATAGAACCCCTTCAACATGTCGATTGAACTGCGCTCGAACCTCGACACCGAGCCCTACGACGGCGCCGTGGAATCGCAACACCGCACCGAAATGGTCATCTGCCTCTCCGTCATCATGGCGATGATCACCGCAATCCCCATCATCCTCCTAATCCGCTACTTCGTGCTCAAACGAGCCATCAGGAGACGAGTCGAGGCCGCCATGCTCGTGACATCTCGAAAGTCACTCGACGATGATTACCACGGAACCCATGACATTGCCGAACTGCCAGAGGCCCATGTCCGACCAGCAAGCGACAGGTACGCTATAGATCCGGAGAAGGGCTCCACGGATAGCACGGATCGACCGAAAGGTACTGCTGTCGCGGCGGGGAAGATAGCGGTCGAAGACGAGGCACCCAGGGGTATGTGGGAGACGATTGCGAGGAGGGTCGGCTGAAAGCCGCCGATCGCAAAGTGATTGATCACTGCACTGGACAATATGAGAACAGTTACGAGCGTCCATGCTCGTGACGCAGCCTGGTGGTGGTCGCTGGTTCGTAGGTAGCCCGGAGAGCCCACGGGTCGCTTTATTCACGCACACCCCGGCCTGTCGTTCCAGACCACATCGCGGGCTTCTCGGCTACGATGCAGCCCCTTCGACAGATGTTCGCGGACATCGCTAGGAGAGTTTGGCGGCCGAAAGCAATAATGCGCAGCAGAGCAGCGCCGTGCTGTGCTGGGGCTCGTGTGGTGCACCGTGGCCGTGATCTGCGGACCCGGCAACCACCAGGTGCCGGAGTTGCATGAACATGGGCTCGGACCAACTTCAAATCAAGGCGAGGAGTGTGGCATGATGAGGGAAATATGCTCTGATGCAGAGACACGGCTGGAGAAGCGAAAGATACAGTCACGGGTAACACGACCTGTCAATCACCGAATCGTACATGACCAAACAAATACTGGTGGCTTGAAAAGGCGACCTGCATTATTTCAGTGATGGCGTACTCGCGGTCTCAAAATCCCTCGACTTGTAGCTGCCGCAATCATTCCTCCGCCCGAAGAAACTAGCACGGACCGCGGATGGGATCCGGTGGAATAAGTAGACATGACGCTAACCCGCTCCATCCTCAAGCCCCGACTCCTGATCCCGCCCCGTAGCCCTGTTCTTTCCGCGTCTTTGCGGCCGCAGAATCGTCGTCCTGTGCCTTGACATTGCCATAGCCGCCTGTGGCCGTTTTTTAGCACGGGTTTCCAACAACTGTACAGCCACCTCCTCGCGTTCGTCAAACCGGTGTCGAATCGGTGAAACACTTACTTTGGCTAGCAGCACCTTCCTGGCTGGTTGTCTGGCCCCCCATACCTTCCTCTGAAAGCTTCTGTCCGTAACGGATCTTCTCCGCAGTTTGCTCACCGCGTACAGCTCGGCTTTCGCTGGTGGCGTCGTCTGTTGCATTGGCAGATTGGCCGTCTGTAGTGTTGGTGTGTTTGTTAACTACCTTCCATGCTCAGAAGGCGTGAGGGTGGTGAAAACAGCGTACCAAGCGATCCCGACTGCGTAGAGTGCGGCTGCGTGACGGTCTTGATTGAATCTTCATATCTAATAAGATAGATCAGACACGGTTCCTATCTTCAAAGCTTCTTTGGAGCCAGGTTGCGTACTGGTCGCCTTCTCCTCCGGGGGCGGTAGACATGAGTTTGTCAGACATGACTGGTACTCGCTTGCGATATTTGTACAGACAACAATTGCAAACAAGCTTGCTAGTTGCACGCGGTCGAGAAATCGCTGTTGTGGAAGGGGCAGTGGTTGTTGAGCAGCTTTCTGCAACAGATGCCAGTAAACGCGTAAGAGAACGATGACGTTGTTAGTGGGGACCACGCTGAGCTTCAAGTTGCCCGCCATCCGGCACGTCCTTGCGTCCGGGCACGCCAGAAGGCCCATCAGCGCACATGAATTGAGCCCAGGAGTAATTGGGAGGAGCCACTGAGAATTTGGTATTGGGCACTGTCAAGAAGGAGTCGTGATCTCAAGCTGATATGCTTGACGGCTAGATTGAGCAAGCCAGGGGTTCATAGCCACGAGATTTGCATAATTTCGTGTCGTCGTTAAGAAGATAGTTCGCTTTCGAGCAACTCAAAAGTCCATTCCCATCAAAAAGCTTTCGTAGATGCGCATGAATTTGGCAACAAATGCTTCCAAATGGAAGATGTGCTTGCTTCCTAGCCGGATTCTGTGGTCATAAAATGCCGACCATTTAACAACATCCGCTTTGAGACCGTCATCGATCTTTGCTATCAGTTTGAATGTGAGCGTCTTCAAGATCGTCGTAGCTGGTATGCAATGGCTCAGCAAGTCGTATAGCTCCCCACGCACCTTCAGAATGCGTTCGGGAGTATGCTCGGCAATGATCTCGTTCGCAATCTTCTCAATCAGAGCCTCCCAGTCCGGCGGAGGCAGAACTGTCTTGTCATTGACAGTCTCGTTTTGTGCGTGTACCGATTCGAACATGAGTAGAGCGCGGCGCAGGTTCCTGCCGCTCTCTTCTGCTATGCGTCTGTTCAGCCCAGGAGCCTCCGCCCATTTCTCTTTCTTTCCGACTGTCTTCAGAACGTCGCAGATTTCATCATGTGTGGGTGCAGGGACTCTGACAAGCAATGTTCTCGAGCGGATCGGGGCAATGATGTTGGCGGTGCTGTTTGCAAGCAGAATCAACCGCAGGTTCGGACTGTATTTCTCCATGGTTCGTCTGAGAGCGGCCTGCGCATCTCTTGTGAGATAGTCTGCCTCGTTGATGACCACGACTTTGAATCGTCGCCTCGCACCCTGGTCAACTTGTTGAGTCTGCGCCACCTCCTTCAACAGATCCTGTACCACTACTCTGTCATAGTTCCCGACATCTGACGGCGTGATTTCGAGGTGGTAGACGGATGCGACAATGTTGAATTCGAGCTTGCGATTGGTCGTTGTCTGGAAGACTCGCGAGTCAATCTTGATCTTTTCCACACCCGAGCCGTACAAAGCTTCGAGAGTGGCGACAATGCGTGTCTTTTTGCCAGCGCCTGGTGGACCATAGACAAGTAGATGCGGGAAGTCCTCGCTGTTGGCCTATCATACATGAGCTGGGATGCTAAAGACGCACATAGGTTACTTACCAAACTCTTCAAGCGCTTGGTGAGGGTACCATGGAAAGTGAGGGAGTTCAATGTGCGCGGTCTGTGTTTGTCGACAAGCAATGCCATCTTGCGTAACGGTATCTGTACTGGAGGGCAGACTGATGTATCGAAAGGGAGATGGTGGTGAGATATCGTCAAAACTTCGACCTCAATGGTGCGAGTTTCCGCGATTCTGGGGGAACGCGTCGACTTCGCGTAGATGACGAAGCTCACGTGACGGATTCTAAGATCGCACTCCTGCAAGTAGGTGTTGCACACGTAACTACTTCTACTGCTATTGTTGTGAATACACTTGTGATGGTAAGACTATGTTTCAAGCTGCTTGAGTTGTCTTCTCAGTACGTTCAATTGTATTGACGTGTGTGCTCAGGGAGGCAGATGATCAAGTACTTCTATTGAGACTTCGGACGTGTATGTGAGATCACGCTTAGGCGGGATGCACTTCGCAGGTAAAAGTACAACATTCATATTGCGCTTCTTCCCTTTGTCACTCTAGCTTAGACTTTCCGGTAAATTGTAATCGATCTTGGAACTCGGCACTCAGAGTCAATTTGTAAGAGTCCGTCTTCCGCGGTACGACGCTACTTCGAAATATGTAATCGATCTTCCCGAAAGTGCGGCCCTTCAGTGCCGGTATGTAGAAAAAGCAACGATGGTGGCAACGAAAGACAGTCCTCCGAAGATGAAGCCAACCTTGACTTTCAGATTCTGCGTGAATGTCAGCAAGTTTCGCCGAACTGTGATACTTTGATTCACTCCAGCGTCTGGATTGACCATATAAGAAACCGCAAAGAACATGATGATATTGAAGATGGGGTTTGTTGCTGTTGCCAATGCTGTCGTGTGGGCGCGGAGGGCAGGTGACGAGACCTCCCCAAGAAGAACGAAAGCAACGGCACCTAGCGTCAAGAAGTAGACGAAAGAATATACAACCGTCAACGCAGCCTGGATCCATTTTGCGGCATCCGTGGGCGCAACGTTTCCCAATTGTTGCTTCCGGTGCTGTGCTCATGGAGGAGTGGCGTGCAAAGCCTGCTGCAATCCTGATAAGCTGGTACAGTGGCTGCCAGGGTGGTCATGCTTGGGCAGACGTCTTGTTCGGTATAATCGATGCTAGCGGTAGTCTTCCATTCTCTATCCCTCTTGGTGAGACCCTATTCCCTTTTGAAGTCAAGAGTCGACTGCCATCGGGTATGATGGCTGGCACGGCCAGCATCTCCTTGACAAGCTGGACGTGGACGCAGCATTCCCCTTTGGTTTTGGCATATCATATTCGTCCTTCGGGATGGAAGGTCTCCGACTCGGGCCTGATCCAACTGAGTCTGACAAGCTTGTACTCAGTCTGTGTCAAGTATGTCGGACAACGCCGTGGCAGACATGTCGTCCAGTTATATGGCTGTGCGGTTATGGTGAACTTTCCCAGACGTATGCTGTTCGGATTAACCTCGATGGAGATTGACGCGGGCAAAACAATCCAGACGTAGGTTCAACCTCTTTGGGGCCATTACAAGGACGTGTCAAAGGTCGAACGGCCTTGAAGATCGATCGAGTCACGATTGAAGTAGCAAGCTTCCCAGGCGACCGACGAGCCATCTCCATCGACCACCAGATTACCAGTGCAAATAGATGCAGCTAGCTAGAGAAGCCGATGCAAACTTCGAATGCAAGGCGGTTCGGACACAACGTTAGTTTGTGATTGGTTTATAATTGAAGCACCCGGCATCGCACCTACTGAGCGAGAGTGGTGAGGTGCTAAACCGGAACGGGAGCAAATTGCCTTGTTTTATCTCCTGAGCACACTCATCGTTGCCGTTAATTGTTTGGGCTTGCCTTCTCGGCTGACGAAGGTCTGAAATTGAAAATCCCCATGGCCCTTTCCGAGATCGAGATGTCGATCTGGTCAGCCATGTGAATAACAAGACATGTTGGGGAAGTCGCGGTGCTCGTTTCCGAACCCAAATCAGCTCACATCACTAAAATGTTTGGCTTTCACCCGACCAACCTGCTTGATTTCTCAGCCTGTCCGAGACGAACTATCATCTAGACTAGCGTATGCATGGCAGCTATGTACATCCACCAGTGAGGTATAATCTACGAAAGCAGCAGTTGTCACCACGACGTACAAGTGCAAGGCACAAAGTGGGTCATTGCCAAAGCTCAACCGGGACGACGACATGGAGGACGACCATGCAGTTCCTCTCCAGGATTTCCGACCCCTGCTCCATGAAGATGCGGCTGATGAAGATGAAGCCTCGTCTCTTTTCACCAGCTCTACCACTAGAGATGGCCATTCGTCTGATGGAGGATCGGGTGCCGAATCTGCCGACTTCACGAAGCCCTTGTACATGTCTCATTTCCTTACGACCATGAACTCGCGGATCTTCGAGTTTGGCGCGATTATATTTCTTGCCACCCTGTATCCCGAAAGTCTCACGGAAGTCTCAATCTATGCAATCGTGCGGGGGTTCTGCTTCATCTCGGTGGGACCCGCGCTCGGAAACTATCTCGATCGAACGAATCGAAGGACCACGGTACGGGCCTCTATAGTGCTCCAGCGAAGCGCTACCTGCCTTTCGTGCGGCCTCTTCCTTCTGATGACCATGTATGCGGATGCCCTCGAATGGAAGACTACCATATTCGTGATCCTTTGTGGACTCGCCGGAATCGAAAAGGTCGCCTCGGAAGCCAACCTCATCGCGGTAGAGCGTGATTGGGTTCCCGAGATTGCACGAGGCAGACCAGCTCTACTTCGTCGGCTTAATTCTCAGATGAGGCGCATCGATCTCAGTTGTAAGCTGTTTGGGCCACTCGCCATTGGGTGGCTGCATGCATGGTCTGTTTGGGGAGCTCTTGTATGGATGGCGGCCATAAACGTCGTGTCAGCCGTAGTGGAAATGTTCATCATGGACAGAGTCTACAAGTCTTGCCCCCTTCTGGCAGTGCCACGACCTAGACAGGAGAGGAATGGCGGGAATGAAGGTGACACCTTGCGCGGTTGGTGTCTTGAGCAAGGCCGGAACTTCTATGACGCCCTTCAAATCTACTTTACGAGCACTGCTGCGAAGCCTTCGTTTGCACTTGCGCTGCTCTACTGCACGGTGCTCTCCTTCAACGGGCAGATGATAGCATACCTTGCCTTTGCAGGTCTCGGCTCAGGTAACATTGCGTCGCTTCGCATGCTGGCCATAATATCTGAACTCGGCGCCACCTGGATCGCTCCACGAATGATAGAGTCGATCGGAGTCGTGAGGACGGGTAGCTGGAGCGTCAACTACGAGCTCGTATGCCTGGCAATCGGCACCGCAATCTTCGTCACGAACAACTCTCCTTCGCCGATGGAAGATGGGCTTGGGATGGCGACGTGGTCGCTCGTCACCGGCGTGGTATTGAGCCGTGCTGGACTGTGGGGGTTCGATCTTTCGGCTCAGATCATTGTTCAGGAGGAGGTCGGGGCCGATCAACGGGGCAAGTTCTCGACGACCGAAACGATGTTTCAGGAGCTTTTCGTGCTGTTGTCCTTTGCGTCGACGTTGGTTTTCTCGGATCCCGAGGACTTTCGCTGGCTGGTTTTGATGAGTACGGTTGCGGTTGCGATCTCTGCGGCGTTGTATGCGTCGTCTGTTAGGCAGAGACGGGGCCATCTGCTGCACTTCAGCTGCTACCTTCCAGCTAAGAACAGGCGGTAGAACGGTCGATAGCTGGGCACTGAAACTGTCCCAAACAATTGAAACATGTCATCGATTCCATGATTCGCGTTCCAGCTCTTGCAAGTAGAGAGAATGTTGACTTCTGATCTCTATGGCCTGCATCCTCCAATCTTGTCTCTGGTTCTGTTCACTTGGCAATATGCTCGATCCTCGTCCAGGTCCTTTCTGATGACACTTGTTGAAACGGTGTATAAAAGCCCAATATTTATACATATCATACATGGAATCTTCATGGAGGCGAAGCAGCCGGCAACCTTCCCGCCGTCGCCTCCAGAGGCTCATTCGGCGTAGGCGGCAATCTATTCCCCTCATCCACCTCGACCCTAACCCCCTGCTCATCATACAACCACGGCCTCTTCATGGCATCCAACGTCATTCCCTCCACCAACTTCGTAATCCCCATGACTGGCGGATCCCCCTTCTTCACAAACTCGTACTGCCCCGGCATCTTCGCCGCCGCAAGCCTAAACGCATCCCTCACAACCTTCTCGTGCACGTCCCCCTTGAGCTCGAAAATCATGTGATTGACCGCCACCCTCGACGCATAGTAGTCGAACGTACCTTTCCCCTTTCCCATGCGCTGCTCGTTCCCCTTTGTGAAGACGGCCCGGTCGGCGGCGACGCGCGTGTACAGGCGGAACTTCAGACCGCGCAGGCGTCGCCGGATCGTGTCCATGCCGATCTGGAGGTTCTTGGCCGCGATCCGTCGGTGGTGGTCGCACATGCGCAGGCCGTAGTCGCCCCAGACGACGGAGGTGCCTTTTATGGAGCCTCCCGTGCGGACTCGGGGCCGGCCTTTGCGGGATTTCCCCTTGTGGCCGCGTCGGGGCGCGAGCCAGGATTGGGGGATGGGCGTGGAGGAGAAGGGTCGAGAGGAGGATGGGTGTTGGAGGAGGGGGAGCGTTCGTGTCGGGGGGAAGACGATGGCGGCTGGTCCTGGAGATTGTTAGCAGGGGCCCTTTTTCGCTTCCGTGAAGCAATGGCTTGGGCGTACTGAGGAGTGGTGTTCGAAGAATTGGAGCTCGTGGGATTGCGGCCCCGAGGCGAAATGGTATCCTCGGCGGCATGGTGATTGTGTATTGTGCTTCGAGCCCTCCCCGATGTAGACGAGCGTTCGATTGGACCACGACAAGGGAGAAACGAGTCGTTGGCGAGCGAGCTTGTCGACGCTGCGTGCGGTGATCTTTCAGACTTCGATGTTTCCTGACTTTCCGCAGCGCGAATCAAAGGTCCGTTCGGCGCCTTACCTAATCGGGCACATCAGAGCTCCAACGGAGTAGCCATTTTCGAAGAGCTTTGCCCGCTTGCTGACAGCAGCACGATGCGATAAACTGCGTCTATACACTCATGCGACAGCTTACGTCGCTGTTATGGAGCTTACCGAAAGGTGCTTCGCGGTCGACAGCGAGGTCCGTCGGCCAGGACTTCTTCGGTAGCAACAGCATTCGCGGCCGGAGAGCCATCTCGCATACGCCACCGCGGCGAGCGACTCAAGAAGCCGCCAACGAACACTTTGAACGCTTACGGGAACCGTTCAAGGAGAAGAACCAGAATTCACTGTACGATGATGGATTGAACTGAGATGCAAGGCTTTTGTTCTGACACTTGGGCAGCTACTATGGGTTGAGTATCATCATCGGCACAATCACCGTGTCGTATGCTTCGGTACCGATGTATAAGATGATATGCCAGCAGACTGGCTGGGGAGGACAACCAATCAAGTCACCATCGCACGGCGGTGGAGGACTGGAAGATCCCTCGACTCGACTCAATCCCGTTGAGCACCACCGGAGACTCCGCATCACATTCAACGGCTCGGTATCGGACGTTATGCCGTGGAAGTTCACACCACAGCAGCGGGAAGTGCGTGTCCTACCCGGCGAGACGGCTCTCGCCTTCTATACGGCAACGAACAAGAGCACGGAAGATATTATTGGAGTGGCGACATACAGCGTGACGCCCGGCCAAGTGGCCCCATACTTCAGCAAGATCCAGTGTTTCTGCTTCGAAGAACAGCGACTGAATGCTGGCGAGACGGTCGACATGCCCGTGTTCTTCTTCATCGACCCGGAATTCGTCAACGATCCGGCTATGAATAGAATCGACACGATTACGCTAAGTTATACATTTTTCAAGGCAAGATACGACAAGAATGGAAACCTCACGCCAATGCCGGCATCGATGGGCTTATAGCGGGGCCTGGAGGCGGAGGCGCAGACGCTGCAGCCTTGGAACAATCCTTGGGTTCTCTCCGTGTGCTAAGCTTCAACTTGGACTATATGGGGGTTCTCCTATTTGGTGGCCAGACTCGGTTGTCCGTATGCTAGCGTTCTGGGCCGAACCAGACACGAAGGATGGCCAAGTCTGGCTTTCCTCACGAAGAGATCGATTTCTGGCTTATTGATCTTGTCGGACGATTGCTCCCCACATTACTCCCCACTATGTTTGAAAATGTTGGGGGAGCTCGTGTTGTTGCCTGTTAGGTGAAGCTGCGATCGACGTATATCGGGCCCGCGTGCCGATGTCATGTAAGATACGAAAATAGCTCGACATGCCTGCAAACGGCATCGAGAACAGTTAAGCGAGGCTCTTTGACTTGACAAATGATGGTTCACTGCCCGAACGAGCTTTTTTTGACCCATAAATCACATCATAAAGAATTTATGGAATGTTCCGAGCGGCCTGTGTTCTGATCTTGCCATCCGTGCAGCTCGTGTTACTTGCTGAAACTTTGGATTCACTTGGCGGCCGCGTCAATGTGCGTGAGTGATTGACTAGCATGATGTCTTTTTCTTGTCTCTCCTGATGAAAGTTTTAGTGCGTGGCTATGCCCAACAGCTCGTTGCATACTTAGTGTTCTGCAGCCAAGTGGTGTTGGATGGCGACGAGGCATTAGTCTGCGTGGAGGAAATGACTCGCTTGCAAGGCTAACTTGGCCAAGCTAGTACTGAACCCAATCGTATCGGTCGTAGCTCAAGTCAACAGCCACCACATGCGAAGATGGTTGACGAGCGGCATTGACTATGTCGACGCCCATTTACTCTGGCATCGACACAAGATGCCGCGGAGTGACGACATGCTGCATGTCAAGTATGCCACCCCGGTGGGATGGATGCCCCCTAAAAAAAAATTTCGATTCTCACGCTTGTCGATAGGACGGGATCAAGTGTGACCGATTGACAAGATCCTTGACAGTGGCAGCATGATCGCCCTCATGCTGGCGGGGCCGGCCTCGTCTCACGGTCTCTGGACTCGAGGTAGTCTAAGTCACGGCCCACTCCGGACAGCGTCGGCGGACATCGGAGTCGGAGGCCATGGGTCCCAGCTGGCTATTCCGAGTACAGGCGAAACGATCTGCGACACGACCAGGCGATCGTGGCCGGTCTTGATGCTTGTCGGTTCGTTGTCAGATCTGTCAGGGCAAAGGCTGGTGAGCGAAGCCATGACACAGGTGGCAGCAGGGCGATGCATGGGTTGAGGGCGATCCCGTGTCATTGAGACCGCCGATTGAGCACAGCAGACGCAGTCAGAGAAGCATGTGTGTCGGTCACATCGCAAAGCCCTCAAATCCTCGCAACAAGAGCCGAAGTTGGGGCTGGAACGCCATGTTAAACAGTCAGCTGGTCAGATCGCAAATAGAACAGCGGCTCTGCTGTGGCACGAGCAACAAAGTGACACTCGCCGTGCAAGTTGCCGTGACATTGATGGCATGCTGGGAGTTGGGGGATTGAGAATCTTGATCAGGCCAAGTTTACGAGCGCAGCGATTGTTGCGGCTATTGCGAGCGAGGCCGTGAGCGACCACGACGTTACGATTCCGAAGCAGCGCCCTGGGATTAGTCAATCATTTTGACCGTAGACGAGACCTCAAACAAGGTCACGGCGCATTGGGGATACTCCGACCTGACAGGTGGCTGTCCAGTGTCCACAAGACGCTGAGTGACTGCTGCGCCCGGTCGAAGACGACGTCAACGACCAAATGAGCAGCCGGCAACAACCATCATGGGAAGGAAAAATTGTACAAGCTGGCGGACGAGGTTACGTGTATCTCTTCCTTGATGGATCGGAGGGCGCTGATCAACCGGGGGAGGTGTTCGAATGGTGGCGTGGCGCCTCAGTAGCATGGCTCCTGTTGTCTAGAGGCAAGAACGGGACAGGATGCAAACGTGGCTGTTGCAAATTTCAATGTCCGTAACCTGGTTTGCTGCTTGTCGCAGGGGAAGCACGCGACGCTGCCGTCTTCGGCTCGACCCCCAAGAATAGACGGACGTTGTCCCTTTTCCGAGTCGTGCCAGTTCTATTCTGGGAATGTGGCAAGTGTCGGTCGCTGGAGGCAGCAACAACAACAACAATGCGAAGACGAAGATGGAGAATAGCATTGTCGTGTTCGGAGTCTGGCCAGACGTTCTGGCCTGGCAAGACTCGAGATGGTGAGAAGTACGCTGTGGGTGGGTGGCTGCACGGGCTCCGGGGCAGGGCATGGGAGTGTGCACGATCCCTGGTGGCGGCGATTTAAGCATGGACCGAGTCAAGTCCGGTCGAGAGCGGTGACTTGTGAGTGGCAGGGAGCAGGAAAGGAGACGGCATGTTTCGTTGGAGTTCAGAGTTTCCTGGGCTTTGCGTTTGCCAGAAATAGGCGCCGCCGACGCAGATCGCTGAGACTCGCGACACTTCACTCCACAGAATAACACTGCAATGCTCCAGTGCTAACAAGTACCAACAAATGCTAACAAATACTAACTAAAGGGGCCGCAGACATGGCCTGCTCGCCCTTCTCCACACTCCCACGCCCTAACAGATAGTCACACTCGTCGCGCCAGCCGCCCCGAATCTTTATCTACTTCCAGAACCGCTTCTCTTCCCGCCCCCGAAACTCGACATGGTCCCACCCTGAGACACATCTTGTCTCGCCTGCCTCTCGCATCGTTGCCATTCTCGTCCCAGCTGCCCCCAATTCCGATCGCCGAACCAAGAGTGCGCCGTCCCGTAGCGGGCCCAATCTTGACCCTCGGACCAGTGGATCCCCAATTCACCATCGACTTCTAACTTTCCAGCCATGCCCGCCTTGCCTGTCTGAGACGGCTTAGCGATGAGAAGGCAAGGAAACATCTTACAAACTTAAACACGCGACCACGGCTACCGCTTGTGTTGTTCGCGCATCTTCCACTCGACTCGAGAGCGCATTGCTCCTCCACCACGCCCGCGACCTGGTGTTCGCGCGTACAACGAGGTCCTGTACGATTCAGTACCTTCCTACTTGCTTGCCTCACTCACTGAGGAGTGACATACGGGTCCCCTATCTTTACCCATACTTCACATCACCTCGACTTGGACTTCTCCTCACTTACCCATCATACCTGCCAGCACATAACCAGCCATGCTCACCCTCTCCATCCCTACACAGAACCACTTTGGCTCGCCGACACTATCACCGGCCAGCTCACCAACAGCATCCTCACGGCCTTCATTGACACCCGCCCTCCGACCGCCCACATTAATGAATCCAGCAGCCCCTTCACGCCGTTCCATGATGCCATCTCAGGGCTGCGGCAAGCGCCCAAAGCTCTCCCTCCAGACCTCGATTCTACCTCAGCCCGTCAGCCCGTCACTGCCTCTCCCCTGCAGCGCCGATACACCTACGTCTCGCAACACTCTCGCAAACTCGTTTCGCAGCCCGGGACCCGACAAGCAGTCGCAGACACCGCACACACAGCAATCGTTCGAGCGCGTCGAGTCTGCGCATCAGACATTGGGAAAGGAGAATGCGCCGTTGCCATACGGCGTTGAATGCGCCGAGAGAGGAATTCTGAAGAACACGCCGCTCGCGAAGCTGATCAGGTCGCGAAAACTGGAAAAGAAGAGGAGCAACGGCGGCGCCGGGACGGCGATCAAGTTCGTGGAAGAGCCCCAGCTCATCCCACGACCACCACAAGACTCCGAGCCGGATGTCGACATGATGGACGGCGACGTCGAAGAACACGGGTCAGCGGCGCTTTCAAACGAAACTGTCTCTACGCCCACCTCGTCCGACTCGCAGCCCAAATCCAGCAGCAGCAGCGCAGAATGGTCCCGCCTCCGCGCCCACCGCTCCGCAAACGAAGGCCGCGAACTCCGCCGCGGCGGCTCCACGCCCCTCACATCCGCCTCCGCCTCCTCCAGCTCCAGCACCAGCAACGCGACACCCGCGTCCCCCGCCCCCAGCGACGACTCTGCCGACTTCCACCCTCCCCAGACCCCCGAGACGCCCTCTCCCGCTCAGCCGCGCGACTGGGTCTGGACGCTGGGCGACGATTTCCACAACACCAATACCAAGCACCCCGACAGCAACGGGAGCTGGACCCCGTACACCCCACCGGATTCTGGGGACAATTCCCGTCGGTCGTCCAACGCCGACGGCCCGCAGACGGGGACCGGTGGTGATGGTGGTGGCGTGCCGATTGCCGTTCCGGTGCCGACGAGACGGACGCTGGGGGCTGCGATCAAGAGGATTCCGTGCATGGGCGGGCCGCCCAGGTTGCCGGATACGCCCGACTCGGCGGACGACCGAGATGCAGAACGAGAGCCCGGTGGAATTTGGTGAAGACGGCACTGATGCTTGAAAAGGGTGGAAAGTAGAGAGCTATTTGCTTGGTCGGCTCTTCTCGCCGTCTTGGGATTGTTTTCACTCTTTTTTCTCTTTTTCTTCTTCTTTCTCCTCCCTTTGGAGACTAGGTTTAGATACCCTTTTGCAGACGATGGGCCACGGAGCTCGTCACCGCAGTTTGATGGCGCACGAAAAGCGCTCAACATTCAAATGCAATTCTCACATACTTTCGTATCATACTTCACTCGTTGCAACGTGACGATCCTGGTCGTTGACAGCAGTAGACGCCTTTTCAAATCCGTAAACGCCTTCGTCGGGCAAAGTCTCAAATTTTCACAATCGTGCAATTTTCCTCAAAACTTCCTTCTCGGTGGCTTTGCACCACCACCACCTCGTCCGCCCCGTCCGCCGAAACTGGCCTTGCCCACTCTCCCACCAGCGACATGCTTCCCATGCCCGTTTCCACCACCACCGCCGCCGCCGCCACCTCTCCCCCTTCCAAACCCACCGTGTCCACCTCTCGGACTCTTCCCACCGCCCACGCTCCCGGCGCTATTCGACCTTCCTCTTTTTCCCCTGATCGCCTTTGCAACCTCATCCTCGTCGACCTCCATATCCCCGTCGTCGTCGCCGTCGCCGAGCTTGTTACTGAACTTCAACTTGCCCTTTTGACCCCTCCTGGGTGCTTCGCGGCCCTTGATCGCGTCGACGTACGCATTGATGCCCTTTTCGAGCGAGACTCCGTCCATGTCCGTGTCCATGACCATGTCGTCGTCGTCTACCTCATCGTCACCGCCAAAGATGAGTTTCCCGTCCAGATCCGTCTTGGCTTTTGTGCGCATGCCCTTCTCCAGAGCGCCCTTGAAGCGGACGGGTCGAGTAGTCGAGATGCTAGCCAGAGCTTTACGATCAAGCAGATCAAGCGGTTCGTCTTCGTCTTCAATAATATAGCTCCTCCCTCCCTTGCCGGTCTGCCTCGATCCGGTACCGGACATCTCTTCGTCGCTCCCAGCTGCGTCTTCCGAGTCCTCGCTCTCGCTGCCGTAGACCGCTTCGTCGAATTCGCTTTCAAACTTGCCGCGACGACGCGACTGTTGGTCGTCGCCGTCTTCGCCTGTGCCGCCGGCCTTGGCTTCGTCGCGCTTTCTCTTGCTGCGTGCTTTGGTCTTGCGGATGTTTTGGATGAGTTTACGGTCGGCCTCCGGTGTCAGCCTCTCGATGACGTCTGCGCCGAAACGCCTCATGAGCCGCTCGAGGATGTGTTTGACTTTGCTCCTGAAACGAGCCTTGTGCTCGTGGCTCCAGCCGACGAGGCTGGGCACCATCGAGGGTAGGCGAGGGCGGACGATACTGTCTGGTAAGCTGACTGCGGCGACTTTGACGAAACCGAGGGCGCTGCGGACGATTTCGCGGTTGGTGCTCTGTAGGAAGAGGTCGAGGGTCGCGACTAGCTCCTCGATGACAGACTCGGCAAGCCGTGAGCGGAATTCGAACAGGATGCGAGTCAGGGCAGCAATGCTGGCGCTGACCATGTGTGGAGTCGTGCCGGCGAGGCCGACACCAACCATTGTGAAGTATTCTTCAAGACTGGCCGGGACATCAGCTTCGTTCTCGGGCATGCCTGGAATCTTGCTCTTGGCAATGATGTTGCCTGGCGCGCCCATCTTCTCGCCCATCAGGACGAGTGTATCAAATGCAGCTGTGCGGGCCTTCTCGTTAACTTCCTTCGCTGCGATGACGACTTCATCCAGGATAGAGAATATGAAGTGCAAGTCGCTCTCGTCTGGAATGTGCTGCACCACGATCGAGATCGCATCAAGACGGTCTCGTCGAGCAGGGGCGGAAGCTGTCGATGCAGTTTCGATGAGAAGCTGCTGTAGCTCGGTGTTTCTTTCCCGAAGTGCCTGCACGCCGATAGGGGATGTCGCCAGCCGCGGAATAAGTTTGTAAGCCTTCTTCTGAAGCTGAGGATCTTGGGATTGTGGCAGAATCTTTGAGGTGATGGCGAAGAGAGTAGAGTAGCTTGTTCGAGGTAGGTGAACAGATAGTGTGATGATGAGATCCATGAGAGTATGGCTCGTGGATGGCATGGAATCTGCTGGCTTCTTTTGCTTCTGCTTATCAGCTTGCGTTTGAGGTTTGATATTGCTGAGCTCCGTTTCAAGCAACGAGACGACCTTCTCGAAAGTGGTCATCAACTCCTGCTCTGGTGTTATGCTGAGGTATGCGTTGATGCATTGTAGGATATGCCCTCGGTACTGCGGTAATGTCTGACTGTAGACATTGAATAGGACTGCAAGAAGGTTTTCCGCGAACCCTGCAAGATGCTCGAGGTTCTTCTGTGCAGCGGCTTTTGTGATCCTTCGTTGTGCGACAAGATCCTCCTGTCCGTTCTCATTTTCAACAGCAACAATCTCCTTATTCGAGTCAACTAGAAGCTGTAAACCTCGGCATACATCAGAACGCAAATCCGTCTGTTGGTAGAGCAAATTGGAGAGCAACTCGGCAAATTGTTGGTCGAATGCCGTTGCGACGTCTAGCGGCAGTGTACAGTAGCCGGGTAGAGTCGCCCACGTCTGTTGCACCAATGTCTCGAAAATCTTGACCTCCATCGTCTTCTCTTTGTCCTCATTGTTCACGACCTGTTGAAACAGATACTCGCTGAGCGGCACCATCTCGTCGCGGAAATGCTGTAGTTCGGTATTCACAATGCTGTCTCGCAGTATTGGCAGCAACCAAGCTCTTCCAGGCTGTCCCGATTTTGCTTTCTGCCTGATGAGGTTCAAGGGGAGCATATTGAGGACAGTCTGGGGGCCCATCGCCTCGATCGCCTTGGCAATTACGGCATCAGCTTCTTTCTTACCATTGAAGGACTCATCGCTTCGAAGGTCGCCGATGGTCTTGACAGCCTCTTCAAGCAAAGGGAATGAACGCCATCTGAATGCCTCGAGGGCAGCCGACACGACTGTAAAGGTCTCCATCCATGCGGCTTGGTACTTGACGCTCAGCAGCCTACTAACAACCTTACCCAGCTTGCCCATGGTCTTCTCGTCATATATTGAAGGCTCGAGAACGACGCTGTCTGGCACGCAAGTGGCGAGCAATGAAATGAGGCACTCTGAGGCAGATGTTCGAATGTTCTGGCTATGGCTTGCCAGAAACTCGGCGATCATGTCGAAAAGTTCGGGCAATTTCATAAAAGTGTCGTCAGGCTCGACTTGAGCACTCACATCATAAGCGCGGGCAAGGACTGCAATCCAGGGGGGGAGCAATTGAGCGTCGTCCTTGGATGGCTTCAATTCTCCAATGACCTCCAGAAGTCTCGGCAGCTTTGCAGCACTTATGGCTGGCTCAGCAGCAATTCCGGTGAACATGGCCTCGAAAATCTCGAACGCGGCCATGGTCAAGTACTCGGAGCTGGATTTTGCGACTGCGAGCAAGACCTCACACAGAGCATCTATCCTCTTGCTGGGCCATCCGTTGCAAGCCACCGCCACACTTCGTACCAGCTGCAGTGCATGCATGAGCTCTGGTTGCCGCACATCGGTGCCGGTGGTGTGTGTCTTCTTGTTCTTCTTGCTGCCGGTAGCAGTCTCCCAGTATGCTTCGGCCGTTCTCTTCAATCCCGCCAGCGCCGTCTCGGCGCATAGATCTGCTGCAGGGTGGTCCAGACTAGGGCTAGGGGGCTTGTGCTGGAGAACATTGGCCAGTGCATCCAGCGCTCGCCTCCTCACTTTCGGCCGTCCGTCGAGTGCAAGTGTGAGCAAGCCTGCCACGGCTGCTCGTGGTCCGACCTGGGTTTGTGGCAGAGCCCATGCGGCGGCATCTTGGACGACGAGGAGAGACTCGAGCGAGCCGACGGCTGCTCGTAGAAGTGATGCATCAGCGTCCTGTGCAGTGAGTGCAGGAGCAAGAAGCGTGAGAATCGGTGTGAACTTTGAGCGGAGGAGCGGAGCGGGAACGTATGAGGTGACGATGTCGAGGAGATAGACTATCGAGTTTGCAAGCGATGCATTGGTGATCCCGGTATCTGGATTGATCGCTTGACCTAGAAGCGCCAGCAGAGCTGCAAAATATGCGGTGGGGGTGAAATCGCTTTTCTGGGAGCGGAGGGTATCCTCGATTGCGGACAAAACGATGGAGGTCTGAAAGATGTCAGTGACGAGCTATCCCTGCATGCCACGCACACGCACCTCGCGCTGGCTCTCAAGATTCGGCGACTTGATTTTCGCAAGCTTCTCGTCCAAAGAAAGCCTGTCCATTTTGTTGATGCGCGAGACAGCAGTCTCTGTCGAAGACTCGGTTGGGCAAAGGTACAAAAAAAAGTTCTAGGGCACCAACTCCGGCCGCTGCGCTATCGATAAGTTCAGAGAAGCTCCCCGCGGGACGAGCCGTTGGCACCAGCTTCTTGAGCTTCACCCGAACTTCTACAATATCTCCGGACGTTAATTACCTACAAACATGTCCGGCAGCTAGCAGCCCGACGATGACGCGCCAAGCTTGTCGCCTTGGAAATGAAACTTTGTCCTGTACTAGATGTGCGCGGCAAGGACGCGACTAAGCTGTCTGATTCACGAACTGCGTGCTCATTCGAATATCATGCTTCAGTAGGATATATTTCGCTGTTCAACTATATGCGTGCAACAAAATTATTGGGGTATCTCTGGTTATGGCTGATCGTTGGACCATTCTGGGGTGAATTTGGAGCTCGGCCGATCCTCCCGATGCACCTCTGTGTTGTGACTGACAGTCGCAGACTCCGTCGCCCTTGGAGGAGGCGGTAAAGGCTGCGGAACACCGCTGGTCTGGTCGAGTCGCTCGTTCAACGCTTGCAAGGCAATAGCTCTCCTCCGCTCGGCGTCGTCGCTCCTGTTTACGGTAGGAAGCCCTCCATCAGCCCGAAGTCTTGCGTCTTGTGTGTTATCCGAGACGTGTTCCTCCGAAAATGTTGTGCAGAGACCAAGACCGACGAGGATGTTGTAGACGCCTTCTGAGACTGCAGCGATAGGACCGTGGATCTTGTCGGGCCAGAAATATGCAAATGCGAACGTTTCACTAGCGTCACCTCTAGCGGCGCTGGTCTCGCTTGCGCTCGGATTCAGATCGTCCGGTCTTTTCTGGTAGAAGCGCAGATATGTCCAAGCTGTGAGAAAGCCGGCCCACGCGAGTATGGCGGCCGTATCGGTGAACAGGACGAAGCCGGAGATTGTGTTCACGAGGAGGAAGATTGCAGGGAAGTGCTTGACGCGGATTCTGATGGAACCACGGAGAAGGCTCACAGTGTGCTCGGGGACTAGCTGCTTGAGTGTGACGAGGAAGCCAGCTTGGATGGCTATGGAGCCTTGGATGGAGGTATTGCTAGAATCATCAGCACTCGACCATGCCAACAAGCAGGGCAGGGACTCACAGCAGATTGTTGGACCTCGTCAAGGCATACGCAAGCATGTAGAGGACAGAGGTTATCAGGTTGGGGAGGATGGTCAAGAGGGCAATGAACCTGGCCAGCTCATGCTCGCCCCATGCTCTTTCTAGGTAGACTCCACCGAGGTAGAACCAGGCGGCAGCAACGGCGAGGGTGAAGAGGTTCTGCTCGGCAAAAGTAGCTGTGGCATACACCCAGGGGTATTTCCAGGACGTCTGAGGTGTCAGGGAGACCCATGGCAAGAGAGTTGATTTCCTAAAGTCCAATCCGAGACCAGCTCGCCGGGCGGCGGAGACCTGCCAGACAACAGAGACGACGATCAGGAGTGCGCAAAGAGCCCTAGTGACGGGAGGGAAGGTGAAACGCATGTCGGCGAGGGTGGGCGAAAGGCGACGATAGCAGCAGAGCTGCCATCAATCTTGGTGTCGTATACGAGCAGTGGATTGCGAGGCAGACTCCTGCTCATCAACTGCTCTCATGAGCCGCGCCGATGGGATGCGTGACATGCAGTCCGGAGACAAGATGCTAACGCCGGAAAGACTCGTGGAGATCCGGCTCGACTTGCAACCGAGGCTTCAAGGCCGAGCCGTCGAGGTCAAGCAGGTTGCGACAACTCCGGACAAGCTCAGGATGCCGGGTGCTTACTTAGGTTTGGGTATCAATGTGAGCCGGGTCGTTGCTTCTTCTGTATATAACGAAGGTTTTCATTTACTTCAAGACGGCTTCGAACAGTTGCTTGCCAAGACGCTCGTGCAAGTATTCAGGCCAGTACTTCAACAGGTACTGGTCGGCCCAGCGCTTCATCGGACGACTAAGAGACGGCGAAACATGCCACTTGGCGCTTCGAGAAGCAGCATGGCGAATCGCTACCAAGAGACACGTTGATGATGCTCCAGTCAATAGCTACCAGGTTCTATGGCTTCGTACCATCAATTACCCAGGCACTTGAATTTTGAGACGTTCTGACCGTCCTGAGACATCGGAGAAGCCTATGTGACTGGTGTCAAACGAACAGGTCACGTGTCAGGTAAGGCACGGTAGGAACGCCTGCAAAGATTGTGATGAGAGGCCAACGGAATTGCTATGCAGAAGAGAGGATTCTCAAGTGGCACTGGTTTCATGGCAGCTCTCATCGTCTCAGACATGCGCCGAGGGCTCATGGATGATGACGGTGGTCGGGGAGGCATCATGCATCACAACATTGGCGGCTCTTTAGTGGTTTGCAGGGCCAGGCACAGACACACAGACACACAGACACGATGATTAGCGGGCGGCGCAAGCGAGGCCGGATTGGTGGAGAAAGTCGATGGAAGCTGCTGACCACTTTCGCTTCTGGCGCAGCTTTTGCGATTGCCGTCGGCTCCTGGCCAGGGTACTGAACTTTGGAATTGGAGGGACCCAAAGAGTGGCCTCGTTCCCGATCTACTGTAGCAGATTTGTGGTGTCAAGCAGTCTTCAGAGTTGGCAGAGCCCTCAGGAAGCCGGACAATAACAGACTAGACTGGACGTGAGCTGAGCTGCCCGGCCGGAGGAGTTGCGTAACTTGCGGCGTTCCTCTGTGGAGGACTGGAGGCCCAATGGCGATGCACATTTCGACAAGTCGCAGGTGAGTGCACGGATCGCAGCTCCATCTCCCGGCTGCCAACACTCGAAGACCAAAACTCCAACTTGACTCTCGAACTCTGCCTGACGGCCTTTTGTTTCGCGTTTCGCTCCCTCTTGACGTCTACACCCTCGCCCCGACTCTGCCCACTGCCAGTACAGGACAGTACAGGACAGCACAGCATTCCTTTCTCGTCACTTCTTCCGCTGCACGCCACTTCCGTTCGTCGCTCTCGTGCTGTGTTCCCGCCCGCCCCTTTGCCAGGCCTCGAGTGGCCGCAGAGTTTCATGCTCTTGGCTGCACCTCCGTCTGCCCTGACCCAGCCAGCAACCTCCACTCCTCATCTGATTTTCGAAGACCTCGCCCTCGCCACGGCCACCCAGCACCGCAAAGCATGGCTGCTGCTCCTCTGACCTCGAATCACGTGAATTATCTCATCTGGAGGTATGTTGCTTCCTCCCGTCGCTCGCCCGGCCCTCGAAATTGCCTGTCGAGGTTACTTTGGAGTCCTTCTTGCATGCAATCGTAGGGCTGACACGGTTTCGCAGATATCTACAAGAATCGGGTAAGCCACTAACCACTGCGTCGCTCTGCGTCTTGACGTCCAACCGTCACATGCTCTAACACCATCCTAGGCCACGAGAAGAGCGCAGCCAGACTCCAGCGTGATTGGAAAATTGGAGATCCAGAAACGTTGCCGTTTGCGCGACACATCAGGACACATGCGCTCGTTTCCCTGGTCCAGAAAGGTCTGCAGTACCACGAACTCGAGACTTCGCTACAGCAGGTACGGAATTTTGCATTGAGATAGACTACTGATCCTCTGCTGCGAGCCATGCCGACTTACACTTACATGTGTAGTCCGGCGACCGTGCTACGCAAACACCAACAGCACTCTACTTCGGCACCGAATTCGCCGATGCCGTTCCTTCAAGAGACCCAACCGACGCTAATCTACCGGCCCGAGGCGCCTCGTCGCCTCGAAAGCATCCTCGCGAGAGCATAGCTGGCGCCGGTGGTGGTGCTGCTGCTGATTCTTCTGCTCAGGCACCGGCGGCAAAGCGCCAACGCCGTGCTCGAGATGGGCCGGCTAACGCAAACGTCGCCAAAAGCGGCGATGAGATGGAACTCGACCAGCAGAACGACGCGCCTTCGGACAGAGAGCACTCGAACGAAACCAACGCCGACAACGACGACGCCTTGCCCAATGGCAAGATCGAACAGCAGGATCTGGCAGCAGGTGTTTTGCCATCCGATGCGCCGGCCGCAACGGCTCCCGCCGCTCCAACCCCATCTCCTCCCCCAGTTCCGACCCTCGAGAGTGGACAAAGCGTGCCTACGCAGACCGACAGTGTCACCGAGGTCGGCAAAGGCCACACGCAACTTCTCGAGACCGCGCCCAGCCGAGAGGCCATCCTGATCGCGTGGAATCCTCATCGGGCCAATCTGCTCATCAGCGGCGGAGACGGGCTATGCAGACTGTTTCGATGGCCCGTGCACCTTGGAGATGCACCAGCCACAAACGGGTCGGCCCTTGGCAGCGGTGCGCCACACACGCACGATCTCTTCGAAAGCATGAATGAGGCGTCGATCACCGCCCTGACTTGGAGTCCCGATGGCCAGCAGCTCGTCGTCGCGCGACACCACCACAACGCCGACACGGCCTCGATGGTCTGGCTCTTCGACCACGATGGCACTCTGCAGAGCGAGCTGCCTCAGAGCCAACAGTACATCTTCGGGCTCACATTCAGCCCCTCTGGCCGCTACCTGCTTGGCTACGGTGGTCTCAACGAGCATCACCCGGACGAGAGCCGCGATTGGTGTCTCTGCATATGGAATATGACGACGCCGGACTCGGCTCCTGTTACAATGCTTACGGCCGAGAGGCAAGAGATATCCGGTGCCGCCTGGATCGACGACGAATCCATCGTTGTTTGTGGCCCGGCCTACATTGCTCAGACAAAGCTCGTCGACGGTGCCTTACAGGGCTGGCAGCCGATATTGCCGCACCTGGCCAAAGGTTCGGACGAGGACCCGTACGACTGGTCGATGGTCGCGACTGACAAGTATTCGGGCACCTGCGTTCTCGCCGCCCGCGAACAAGGCTTGCTCGCAATTTTGAGCCAGGACAGGCAGAGCTTGATTACGCTGACAGCGCACGGCAAATCGATCACGGGCTTACAGTACCAGCCGCTGCCACAACACGGCAGCACGGGCCAAGGGCCGAGACTGGTCGCATCGGCTTCGGAAGACGGGACAGTCAAGATATGGGACGCTGCCAAAGGCTTGTCTCTGCTGAAATGCTTACATTGCGATACACTCCAGCCCTTCCTTCACCCGGTGCTTGCCATGCAGTTTTCGCCCGACGGTGCCACGCTAGCGGCTGCCAGCTACAATCGCGTTGTGTTTTGGCGAGCAGACAAAGCAGGGGCATGGCCAAGCGCGGAATGGGCCCTGGATAGTGACCTGGGCTGGAAAACGCTGGGCAGCCCGGCAAACGAAGTCACCACCAACGGCGAAGGAACCAAGGTCAACGGGATGGTAAACGGCATCAACGGTCACTCCAAAAGCAACGGAACCAACGGTACAATTGTCAACGAAGCGGTGCAGGCCGATCGAATGAGCATCGATGGCGAAGAAAGTCGAGCTGTCGACAGGCTTCACGACGACGACGACGACGAAGCATCTGCGACAACGTTGTTATGGAGCGCCATGGGTAAGAAGGTTGCTTTCGGCAGCCGGAATCAGGTGAGTGCCAGATCGTTTGCCAGCAAGGTATTCCGACTAACAGCACACCAGCTCGCCGTGGCAGACTTTACCAAGGCTCACTCATGACGCCAGCACTACCGATGTTGAGCGGACCGGATACCATTCTTAGTCGATTACGTTTCAATAGTGTGATATAGGCTACATGCACAAGCCTGCATTCGAGGTTGGTCTAGATGGACGGGATGGGAAAACAATGATAGATATGGTGGTACGATGGAGTACACCGGATGAAGTTACGAGCCGGATCGTAGCTTCGTCGGTGATGGGGCATGACGATTAGCGTTTCCTTCGAACACAGTACGACAGCAATGCTGCTGGATGGATCTGGTGACTATGTACTGCAAACTTCTATTCAACAGGTCCTCTGTTTCGACCCGCAGATTTGAGCCGCATCAGCCTGTCTAGGCCAGGGAGTAATCTGCCACGCATACCCGTGCAAGTGCGGTCCCACAACATACGGGATGAAACACCACGACCAGTCAAGACTGAGCAGCAGCGTATCCGTGCTTTCACGTGGAATCTGTGCGTGCGTGCGTGCGTGCGTGCGTGCTCTCAGCAGATGCGAGTGTTAGGTAGTGGATATGGCTGGGTCCAGACTAGCCACCACGCGACGGATTCCCAAGGCGCGAAAAGTTGAGCAAACCGGTCGGCCAGATAGGTCGAGATGGCTTCGATTGAGCAACTTGTCGCGTGGTGTATTGCTCGTTTGGGTGCCGGCACTGGATGGACGAAGGAGCAGTTGGCCGATGGCATTTCCGAGAGCACGGCTGGGCGGAAGCTTTGCGCCTGAGACTGCGGGGGCGGCAGCTGCTGGGGGAGCAGTTCTCGCCCGAGGTCGACAGCCACTATTCCCGAGTCGCGGCGGACTTGGACGCTCCAACGCTCCAACGCTGCAAGCCCTCAATCATCACTCCATGACTCCTCGCTCTACGCCTCCTCTCCGCACCTCATTTCACGCTGCTCGTCCCTTTCTCTTGCTTCAATCCGCTTCGTCCGGTCTGTCGCCCTGCCCGTCTGCTGCTTCCAATCGCCCCCCCGCGCCGCCTACAACCTTAAAGTGCACATTCACGTGCACCCTGGCCCAGCTAGCACAGGCGTCATCAACCCCAGGCCCGCTCCACGGCTCCTCATTTGACTCGAGCCGGCTTTTTCCGCGGTACTCGTGCCCCCAAGTACAAGCTACCCACGCCGAATCCCAGGGCGACGATTCACGCTGAGAGCACGCGAAGTTAAAACCTTTTCTTTCCCACTCCAGACGCGCCCGCCTTTCGCACGTACGGGGGCAATTGAGTGGGTTCCCCCACGGACGGAACTATATAGTCGCTCTCGGGCTCGTTGGCCCCCCTCCCGCGCCCTGGTCCTCTTCCTCGGGACGGGATCTCGCACATCCTGGCGCTGCGGAGATAGGACAGCAGTGGAGCAGAGGCCTCGCCGGCCTCAGCCACTCCAACATGTCGTGGAAGAAGACCGACCGGTTGATGGATAGTATACGGCACTATGCAAACTTTCCTGCAACCGGTGTGAGTCTGAGGCAGATGGTCCAGTTCGGAGAGAGACCTTCGCAAGGTATGACCCTTCAGTTCATGTCTCGAGAACTACGAACTGACAATTGCAATCGCAGGGACACTATTCCGAGCCTCCCAGTTCCTGTCCGAGGAGCTCCCCATCCGACTGGCGCATCGCGTGCAAGAGCTTGGTGAGCTTCCAGATCAGCTCGGTGACATGCCATCGATCCTACGCGTGCAGGACTGGTATGCGCAGTCGTTCGAAGAGATCATCGACCTACCACAACCCAGCCTTTCCAAGGATACCCGCGAACGACTACTCCGAGCAACTAAGAATAGTCGGAACAGGGCGCAAGCTGTCAGTGAAACGACAGAGAACCCCAGCATACCGAAAGGCAAATACAGATCGCAGGTCACGAATAATGGAAATGGAAATGGGGCAAAATTCACAGCCAGCAGGCGGTACTACGCCGGAGCCGACGACGGTATGGAATGGCCGCCCGAGATTGCAGACTACAACCGCCGCTTCTCGAATTGTCTACAATCGATCAAGCGGCGGCATGACAGCGTCGTGACGACCGTGGCGCAGGGAATCCTGGAGTACAAACGAAAGCGACAAAGGATGCAGATCGACAGCAATATTCAGGCTTTCCTCGACCGATTCTACATGAGCCGCATCGGCATTCGCATGCTGATCGGACAGCACATCGCGCTGACGGACTCGAAGCAACATAGCGATCCCAACTATGTCGGAATCATTTGCACAAAGACCAACGTGCGCGAACTCGCGCAAGAGGCGATTGAGAATGCGCGCTTTGTGTGCGAAGACCACTACGGCTTGTTCGAGGCGCCGCAGGTCCAATTGGTCTGTAAGCCAGATCTCAACTTCATGTACGTCCCCGGGCATCTCAGCCATATGCTGTTCGAGACCTTGAAGAACAGCTTACGTGCTGTGGTGGAAACGCACGGCGCCGACAAGGAAGCGTTCCCGGTAACAAAGGTCATTGTAGCCGAAGGCAAGGAGGACATTACCATCAAGATTAGTGACGAAGGTGGTGGAATTCCGCGCAGTTCAATTCCCTTGGTGTGGACCTACATGTACACGACCGTAGACCAGACGCCGAACCTCGACCCGGATTTCAACAAGAGCGACTTCAAAGCGCCCATGGCTGGCTTCGGATACGGTCTGCCCATTAGTCGGCTGTATGCGCGATACTTTGGCGGAGATCTTAAGCTCATCTCAATGGAAGGGTGAGTACAGACAAGAGACAAAAACACCCCTGCTGTAATGTTTTTGAGCACGTTGCTGATGATTTCGCGCAGCTATGGAACAGATGTTTACCTCCACCTCAATCGCCTGTCCTCCTCTTCGGAACCGCTCGCCTGACAACCAGCGGTCATGAGGGACACGGACGGCACATCCCAGGGATTGACCATGAGCGGCAGGATAAGAAAGAGCAATGAGGTCAGCATGCGCAAACAGGTTGGCGATGTCGAAAGCCAGTTTGCCGAACACGAGCGTCTCTATGCATGGCATCAGCTGAAGCGCAGTGACGATTTTTGAGCGATGACAATGGAAAGAGCTGGGTATCGAGGGCGAAACACCTTCGAGAGCGCTGAAACGAGACGGTCGAGAGGCAAAGATACTGGCGACGACGAGTGACATAGGAAGCGGACTTGGCATTGTACGCCAAGTCCCCAACGGGAGAGGTGCAGGGAGAGCTAGGTCTCTATCTCTTCCAGGCTGGCAAGCGGACCTTGCCAGCCTTTGCAAAAAGCGATTCTCGGGATGGGCACCGTTCTAGAGGAACGGTCGAATGCCATGCATGCGAAGTGTACGTTTATGATGGAAGCCAGAGTCAGAGTCTGAAGTCACGGTCGAAAGTGCCATCAGGACAATGGTCGATGAGTAAGATGGGAGAAGAGAAGACTGGAATCCGTCTCGGAAGAGAGGGTGCAACGAGGAAAACACGGAGAGCATTTGCATACATGTACGGCAGAACCACCGTCATGACACATCGTCGATCAGCGTTTTTTTTTTTTTTTTTGAACAAGACCAGAAAGCATGATGCAGGAAAAGAAGAAGAGCAAGAACAAGAACAAGAACAAGAATAAAGGAAAAATGCAAAAAATAATTACATTTATCATCCTTTCGTTTCAATGAATTGTAGTTGGAAGAAGCTCGAAAAAAGTAGATCATCTCGAAACGTTCCGTTGTCTTGTCGTCCCAAGGTGTGGCTTGGACGGAACGGACGATACCTAGATGGAAGCTTCGATCCGCCCTTCAACACGACCTTGTCTCTCCAAAAGTCTACTCCTCGCTTTTATCCCGAATACTACTTTACTGTACCTCTGTTTCTACTTTGTTCGACGAGTTCCGGAGTTGGTCTGTACTGCACCTTCTCCTGTCTGAACATAAAACGGGAAGGGAAGGGGGGGGGGGATATTTATAGTAATCAATCCAGGCCAATACTTTCTTTTTCTTTTTGCGAAATCACAAAAAATCTTGACAAGCACAAATTCGTTGTTTGCTCAAAGTGCATGAAGTGAAAACCCCGTCAGAAAGGGTCATTGTCGGCGCAAATCGGGGGATTCCCCAAATCTCCTTTTGCCTTGCCCTCCTCCTCCTCCTCCTCCTCCTCCCCCTCCAACAGAGGAAAGACTTTTGTTAGTACAAGCTAACCTTCCCGTGCACAATGCAGGTAAACCCTGAACACGCCCCCCTCTCTTCGCTCAATGCACCAAGAAAGAAGAACAAGGCACTCTTAGTCGCCCGTGGCGCGCAGTCAAGTTCTTCATCGTCTCGTGTTCCAAACCTCCATTATTCATGTGACACCAAATCGCCGTGGGTGATACGAAAAAAAAGGCAACGATAAAAGGAAAAGAAAGGATAGTAACCTGTAGCTGGGTACCTAGTTTGGCCGTGATATCCACTAATGACGCAACAGAAGAAGGAAACGTGCCGCCCTTTTCCGCACTGCGTCCTGTACGGAAGCCTTACGAACCACTAACACCTGAACATCGCCGATCATAGTGCGCTTTGCCCCGCCCCTCGCGTTGATCAGCGTCTTGTTCAAATCTGACTTATCGGTACTTAGCCCCAACTGTCTGTCCTGTCGGAAAATCTCCAAGCACGATGTCCACATTCGACCTCCGATCCTTTTTCGGAATTTGAGCCCATCACCTTCTAGGTAAAGATACCCAAAGATCCGCCCTCTCTTACTGAACTTCATTTCCGACCTCAGTCCTGATCTTTTGACTTCGATCTCGATCAGCTTCCGTACCTTCTTCTGGTCTGATACCTGTCCGCTCTGGTTCCAGGCACACTGGATGCGGCTCGAACCCGTTGCGCCAACATCGAGTTCTGGCGCTGTCGTACCGCTGTTGGTGTCGATCTCACTGACCTTTCTTGTTATTTCTGTCTTGCTGCTCCGATGACTGGTACTCGGCGCCGTTCACATCTTCCCATGGGTCATCTTTGTCGTGGTCATCGGAAGCCTTCCTGTTATCCTGCAAGACCTTTTGGAAATGGGCTCTGGCAGCGGGGACTGGCTGGTAGTGTGCAGGTCAGCAAAGCACTCAGAAGTAAGAAAGAGGGAAGCGATCCTGAGAAAAGGACTTCAATATCCCGATGTGGCAATGATGCTTTGGGAACACCGAGAGCAACAAAACAACGGCACGAACCAATGTCAAGAGGTATTCCCCTTGTGTGGATCTGAAATCATGCCAAGATTTACGTACACATTTTTTCGCCACTGCCCAGGCCCCAAGTTTGTCGTCGTTGTTCAGCATCTCCGAAGCTATATCTCTTTCTGCCATCTTTTGATATGACTTGTAGACCAAGCCCGGCGAAGGCGGAGATCTGTTCGTTTGAAATGGTTTGTCCACAGAGAAAGAGGACTCGGCAAGCCGCAGGGCGAGACGAGGATGTCGAGCCGCTCTTTCACGGCTTGTCCGTACACGATCAGAAGGAGAAACAGAATGAGATAGAGTTTGGTCCACTTCTGAAGGAAAAACTGCTTCAGGATGTGTAGAAGTCTCTGAAGGTGTGATCAAGGACTGGGAAGATTGCCTCCGAGACTGAGTGGCACGAAGACGAACTGATGAGGATCTCTCGACATTTGCCGAATTATTTATAAGCGTCGAGTGCTCGGCAGGGGGCGACATGGGGCTGTCGGTATCGTTGACTATCACTGCCGCCCCACGTAAGCGTGGCATTGTTTGTGACACCCCTTCTGTCGCGGAGACATGCCTCCTCGAATCACCATGCGCGTGCGTCTGTGCCGGTAGTGGCCGATCATTGCTCTCTCCACTCGACGTAGCACGACGGCAGCGGCGTCTGGAAGTAGGAGTACGGCGAGGACCAACACCGGACCCGGAGCTGGGACTAGAGCTGGGCCCTGACTGTGTAGTTGGCGTATCACGGCTATCATTACCAGGATCGATCCGCACCAGTAAGTTGCGGCGAGATGGCATAGCTTCCCCGGCCACCCGATATCCAGAGATAGCCACAATTCGCCTAGGATGATCGGCCACCAGCAGGTCAGGACGTAGTCAAGCTTGGATCGCAGCAGGCCTGATCCCGTGGAGGGAAACGTGGGCCACGAGAAGTCCCTTACAGATCTCGAGACGATGTCGTGCTGGGATAATGCACGCCAGGAGCGGCGCAAGTCGGAACCAGTTGATAGAATGGAAATGGAAGAGGAGTGAGTAGGGACTACTTAGGGAGCTGCCCTAGTCAAAGCCAACGGCGACCTGTGGTCCTGCGAAGCGGAATTTCTGGACGGACAGGCCGAAAGGGTGTCTGTTGGCAGCCGCAGAGGCCACGAATTCTTCTTCAAAGCGCAAGCAAGGCCGGTAGACGTTGGAAATCACCTCCCCATTGCAAGATTCCGACGTCGACAGGTTTGTGGGAGCTTCAGGGAGGGTGGCGATTCGCCAGGCCTGCGCCGATTTCGATGCAGTCTCAGCATCGTAAGCACGCTCGTGCAACCGCAAGGGGGACTCCCGGAGCCATAGCGGCGGTGACAAGTCTAGACACGTTGATCGAAGAGGGGACAGGGTTGCTAGGACAAACAAGGCGTAGACTGCCACAGCAGCCAGGGCGCTGCTGGAAAGGACGAGTTGACAAGTTAATGGCGCGGGCAGCTGCAGCACCGGAGGCAGGACCTGCTGGGACTCGGGTAGTTATGGCAGCACAGATGCCGAGCAGGGGAGGGGGGCACGAGGCGAAGAGATATGTGAAGAGAAGCGAATGCGGCAGAGCCTGTCATTTGCTCTGTAGCAGGAGAATGAATTGTGAGCTTCAGAGGCGGCAGAACAAATCAAGTTCGTGCTCATGTGATATCAGGCGCCAAGGCTGTGATTCCGAGCTTCCCAATCCTCCACCTGCTTGCTCCTCTCTTCTTGCCACACTACACTTTTGCAACGCAGCCTCAGACGAGTACGAGGCCGCACACACTGCATTATTGCCACTCGGACCCGTCTTTCGATCGGCGGCCCACAAGTCGACAATTGCCCTTGTGACGTCCGTCCGCTGCATGCGAGACGCACGCTGATCCTGAATGTCTCAGACGAGCCTTTCCATGTTGGTACACTAGACGCTGCGATGCCCAACCTCCAACATGGCGTTGAGCCTCGTCTCTGAACCTTTTCCAGATGATTCCGCATGACCCTTTAGATTCTTCATGCATGATTCGTGCAGAAAGTTTGCTGGAGGGTGCCGGTCTGTTCAGCTTGGTTTTATGCAATATTCGCCTCGATTCGGTGTAATCATGGCAAGATGATCCTTCTAGTCTTCCACCACTCTCGATGAGTGTTCCCATTACCTAATGCCGAAGTCGCAGCCAAGAGATAATGGTCGAATTTGTGGGACTGTCGAGCCTAGGATGACCATCCAGCGGCACCTCCAACACGATCAACCTCATTGAGGTGGCAATGCTCTTCCTCAAGCAACCCTCAGACCGAGAAACATGATCGAAGAGCTCTCAAAAGTGGCGTGAGCTGCAGGTGGACGCACTCAGGGGCCACTTGAGCTCGTTACAGGCCCCTTGCCTTCTCAACCGTGACCATCGAATACGTCTGAGCAATAGCACGCACACCAACGACCTCGACTCCAAAGCTTGGCACCTTCAGGACGTAAGATAATCATCCACTCTGAGCCGGATGACTTCAATCTCGCCCAGCAAATCAAGTAGCACATGCTGCAATATGGGATGGTGGTGGCGTGTCATCTCCTCGATAAGACTCGCGTCGACAGGTCCTTGAACTCGAGCCTGCACGCCCGGCACCCAGTATGGGAAAGAGGGCAAACCACTATCATTGAGCACACACAACAAACGTACGTCGTATACGCAAATGCAGCCCAGGCACAAAGTGTGTGGCAAGAGCCATACACCAAGCAGCGACAAGATGGTGGGCCAGGATTCAAGATCCGGCGCTTTATACTGAAACGTCGATCGCCGTTACCCCCCAGAACAATCACTGAACCTCGAATCTTCACAGCTTCCCAATGCGAACCTGAGCGGCTGAGCCGTCTGACTGCATATGCAAAGTCCAAAAGTTGTGCGCCACACTCGGACAAGTCGAATGTGTAATTTGTTGCCCGTTTCGCTCGACTGGTCGCCGATTCGTGCCCGGATAGGTAGCTAACGAAGACGGCCGAACTCCTGGTGCCGCAGTAGTCCAGAGGCTTAAATTCAATGCATTCCCGAAAGGTCGCATGCGCGCCAAGAACCTCCTCAGTCGCAGACAAACGGGAAACAGTATCTCTGCAAAGGTGGCGTGCGCGGGAGAGTTTGAAACGCATTGGTCCCTGTTGCGGTGCGCAGGCATACTATGGCGACCCGTTTGCATATAATAGGCTTCTTCCATCGATGCCACGCGCATGCCTTGGACTCGTCTCCGTCGTTCATGATACGCAGCTCGTAAGGACTGCGGAGGTTCATGTCCTTGTGCTACCGGAATGGGCCTGGATACTTCCCCGAGCCAAGGCAATCAATCGTGTGGTGGGGGAGAGGGCCTTCGCCTGCTTGTTGTCAAGGCACTTATCAAAGATTCATTCTCTATTCGATGAAGACGTGTGATGCATCCTCTGATCCCGTGCACGGCTCGCTGGCGGGGGCATCGAGCGGTCCTCGATGGAGATATTTGGCTGATTCTTTCGCCGTTCGGCTTTCCGTAAAGCATGCAATGCAGGGCGCTTCACTCGGAAGACGACCGAACCAGCTACCTCTGACAGAGTTTGGGTTCCAATCACGACTGCAACGAATTCGCTGAATCAACTTCCGGCTCATTTGGAACAGCAAGCATAATTTGGAGAAGGAACATAACGATATGAGATGACCGGATCTTCGGCCGTGATTACTTCTTGCCGACTTGTTAATAGTGTATATCGAATATCCTCAGGCTGGACCATTTTGCTGTGTTGTATACGAGTGGTCCAGACACGATCAAATCACAAGCCTATCCCCCCTTCCCAAAACGCCAGGCCGCTATGCGCAAAGAGTCATTGTACAGTGTAGCCACACCATAATGTCGTTTATAACACAATCCCATTCTGCTTGCTTTTTCTGATGACACTGGATCATGAAGGCATGTGAACAGGCACGTCCTTCGCTGGTGAACAACCATTCATCAAGGCGTTCTTTGGCCATTCATAGGGTGTTTGCGACCTGCGGGCTGGTTAGCACAAGCGATTTAAGACCAGGTGTCCTTTTGTCTTACCAATGTGTCAAGTTTGGGTTATTGTAAGGCTCCGGGTGCTTCTTGATATAATCTGTGGTAGGGAAATCCTTCGGGTCACAGGTGACGCTGAAAGTCGCGTCATCCGGATCCTGGTAAATGCGGATATAGTCCAGTCTCATCTTTGCACCATTGGCCATGTACGGGGCGAGACCCGTGTAGTTGAGCGCAGCGAAACTATTAGACAAGCCGAAGTTGATTACCAAAGCCATCGGTTCCTCGGGGATGGTGCGTTGACCAATGTTACCATTGGGTCTTACCGCACGGTGATCGAAATGCCAGCTCTCATCACCGCCCACAAACCAGGTGATCTTGCCGTTGGTGCCTGGGGTATACTCGAAGGCATATGTTTGATAAGCTTTGCCATCGTACCATCCATTGTTCAGATTGGTCACCATGGACATCGTTTCCTGGTACGGACTGCCCTGATAGACGTTTGCAACAGTGATCGTGTCGTCAAGTATGGCCACATAGTCGTAGTCAGCCTGCCAGAAGATGTCAAAGGGCGCAAACTGAGCGGACTGCGAGACGACGCCGACTTTGTTCTTCGCGTCAAGACTTCCAACAGAGGCTTCGATGACATCAATTTCGGGAGCACCTCGAGACTTGCCAGGCGAAGGATGGTCGGCAGCGTCGCAAGTGCAAGCTGGGAGGCGCATTCCGGGCAGAAGATTTGTACCATCGTTCATGCTCTGGTTGGGGGTGATGCCTGCATCGCATTCATGGTAGTAGCTGTAGGGCCACATGCCGTCGGTCGTTGCAGCATAGCCAGGACGACCCAGATTACCCATGGCCCAAAACCCAGGCCAGAAACCAATCGTGTTGCCGGCGCCAGGAAGAGAAATGGATCCCTCGAGATGACCACCTGTAAAGCACATTTTGTTCCAGGATTGCAACATGGCTGAGCGATAGTTGAGGCCGTGGTTGATGTACGGGGTGAACGTGATCTCCAAGACACCGTCCACCGTAGTGGCAGCATCGGGGTCATACCACTCAAGATCTTGAGTGACACCGTACCAGAAGTCCATTGCTTGGAAGTAGGGGTCATCACCGTCGTAAAATGTTCGCCCTGGAGTGTTAAATTCGTCGGAGAAGACCAGCTTCAGCGTTTTCCCATCCACGCTCTGCTTCGTTTTTGCGCTGTCTGGAGTATCCGGGTCGATAAGACCATGGCGCACGTTGTTCAGTAAAGGGACATTGTTGATACCCAGGCAATCGTCGCTGGCCTTGCACGGATCCGTAACCGGATCCAGATGCCGGATAAATGTGATGGCTGGAAAACCGATGAAAAGCATCAGCAGACCAAGAGTGAGTGCAACCAGCCCACCGAGGTTAACGAAACCTCTCC
The DNA here is from genome assembly GCA_900618795.1 of Cyanodermella asteris. Classification (NCBI taxonomy): domain Eukaryota; kingdom Fungi; phylum Ascomycota; class Lecanoromycetes; order Ostropales; family Stictidaceae; genus Cyanodermella; species Cyanodermella asteris. The sequence continues at coordinate 864,271 of UYJD01000011.1, forward strand.
TATTCCATATATCGCAATCTCTGTCGTTGTCGTTGGGACCGGGGTTGTGGAGATAGTCGTCCTTTTCAATGTCCTCGGGAAAAAGCAACAGACCAGCAGAGGGCAGAATGTTGTACTTTTCCGAGACAGTCTGGGTATTCACGTTATCGTCATCACTTCCTGCTCTTGACGGAGTCCTTGAGTCCTCGAACGGATTGGCACCGTAGACACGGCTATCTCTGCTCCCGTGGTCGGAACTCCAACTTGTCCGTCTGGAAGAGTAGCCTGACATTGGCGACGCACCGCCAGCTGCCGGGTCATCGTCTCTGAAACGGTTTCCTTGCCTTGAGGGAGGTAGTAAATGTTCTGAAAACAAGTTAGATGGAATGAATCGCGGGCTCTCTGTGCAAGTCAGCACTCACCTGTCGGGTTTGAAGGCGGAGGAGCGACACCAGACGAGGTCTGTGGTCGATCGGGTATTAACGAGCGACCATTTTCGTCTGATTGATTGACGCGAATATTTGGAGTGTTCGACATGGCCGAAAAGGGCGAGATCGTGCTCGCTTATTGTAATCGTGATTAGATATTTGTAGACGATCGCGACAGGAGCAGGCACCGGAGCAGGTCACCGGAATTCGTGCTCCTGTAGCGTTGAAAAAAGCCTCGCAGGAGCGAACCAATGCGCCCTGACCGATATATACTGCTCTCTGGGCGCTTTGTTTGTGTACGCAAGATCGGACTGGCGACGGAGGCGAATGCAATGGTGGTTGGTACACGACGGTCGGTCGGGAAAAGGCCAAGCACGGTCGGAAGCGACAGGTGGTCGAGAATGTCAAGGAGAAGCGGTGAACGCAGTTATAGAGAGCGACTGGGAGTGGGATATGGGAGACAGTGAGCGTGTTGAAATGGTTATTGACAGGCGAAAAGGTGCCAGGAGTGGGACGTCTCGCGGGTGCTGGCAGTAGATGCAAGTCGGGAACAATGGAAAAGGAAGAAGTGGTTGTGTAATGGGGAGTCGCCCTCTCCTGGTTGGCCCCCAGGCACTTTAGCGCTTGGATGTTGCCAACTTCCGCTGGAATGACAACTGACCCGGCAGCCTCCCAGCGGCTGTGTCCCTTGTTGTATCCCCTATAGCGACTGTGCGCCCGGTCGGGTCCAGTTGGGTCACAAATACGGAGAGCCAAGCCGCCCCCTGCTCGAGCCTTTTCCCCTTGTCTTACGCGGCCGCTTTCTTTGCCACGTTCCATCGGCTCGTCGCTACCTGTCTGCTCGCCATCGCCCGTCCCCACATCTCCTATCATATGAAGGTGTTACTGGTGTCCCAGCCCAGATTACATGATCAATGGAGGGCAAAATCGTTATTGATATTCTGTGAAGCCTTACATGACCCTCAGGATATCTGCAAATACCTTCATCGGTACTGCAATATGCAGCATTAATACTGGCGGTGCATATTTCCGCACATCGCTCTCCAGGATTTGTTGAGCGGTCCCTTGCAATTTCGTAGAACTGATAGACAATCAAATGTCGCGGCCGTGATCTGTCAGCCCGCTTTGACCATCACAGGTCACGTAGAGGTAAAATACTCGCTGAGCTGTCCCAGACGTATCTCAGCACCTTAAAAAACATGTCATATGCAAGGGTCAGCTCCACACTCTGCCAAGCTGAGAGACGATGTCATAGCGCGACTTTGCTCAAGTTTGTATGCGGGAATCAAGGCCACTCACAAAGCTATAGCAAGGCGGCGACCAAAATAGCTCAACCACCATCTCCACACCCCTCCCCACTCAAAACATCTTGCCCGCAAGCACGATTACATTACAGATCCCAAGTCTTGCAACCATCGACTGAGCCTTTCCACACACAAGTAATCATGGCATCAGACGACGACTACAGCGCTTTCCTCGACAAAGCCAACCAAGATACGGGGGCTTCAGCCAGCACTCAATCCAAGACCAAGTCAGCTAGTAAGACTGCTCGCAAAGAAGACGTCCACTCGGCAATCGCGGAAATCGACGCATATTACACCTCAGAGACAGATGAGCCCTTTGAGCCTGTCACCTTCGACTGGGATCAAGACTCACTTGATGATTGTATGTATCTGCTTATTTTAGAGTCTGGCGCGAAATCGGATCGTGTACGCCAACAAGTGTACGAGCTACGCGCAAAATTTCGCATCCTACGAAGATTCACACCAATAGACCTAGACTCTCAGATACACATTCTGACTTTCTCGCAGCTTCATTTGAGTCCTTGCTCTCAGCCGATGCAGCCGTCTCGTCACTGACGCCCAAGGAGTTCGACCCCATGGGCCAATACAAGCAAGTCATCTCTGCCGTCGGGCAAGCTGGAAAGGGTGAGGTCAACATCTTCAAAGTCGACTTTGGTGGAACTCGTCTCGAATATTACATCGTCACGATCGATAAAAAGCGTGGCCAGGTTGTTGGGGTCAAAGCAAGGGCGGTGGAGTCGTGAACATTGCAATATGAAGTGAATGAGAACATGACACGAGGATCTTGATCACTGACCAGAGACCGAACGCCTGGATCTGGGTCATGAGTGACTCCACAGGCTTTAATATCCTGCTGGAGATCAATACGAACGAATCTCTGATTTTGTTTCTGGTCCATGTTTTGTCTTTAGACCGTAAACGCTGACGCCGTCGTAGAAGTGCTTGTTTCATCGTCAAGATCCTAGATACTTTCCAAAGGCATTTAAACTGAATTAGGTAGGGAAGCCCTCCTTGTGCAGAACTCGGATACAGTAGATGCACGGAGCGGAGGGCTTTAACACCAATGTTTCATAGCACTCGGCGCGGATCAGTTGAAGACTAGACTTGTTCTCGGACTGGAACCCAACGATCAAGAATACGCTCAAGTAACTAGACATGCTTGCCAGGGAAGGCCACGACATATTTTCAGATGGTCATTGAGAGGATGGACGTCGACCAATCAGCGGAGCTCCAAAGCTCATTTTCAGCCACGAACTTTATGTAGGCTTGGCATGAGCAATGTCCTTCTCAGACACACGACTTTTCCTCTATTTGAGTCAGACGCGGCCATTGACACTTCGGGCTTCTTGATCTGAGGCTGAAGCCGTTGTGTTTGTAATCAAGCTTTTTTATCTTTTTCAAGAGTATTGTAGCGAACGGCTCATTTGTTTCGGCTTCTTTTCACCTGGCCGCTGAAAAAAGGTTGCCAGCACAAGGTTGACCATTGCCAACCGACTACTACTGGTTACACCTCAGGTGAATTGCATTGCCTTAAGGTACTGTAATACGTAGCTGACCATGTCGAATAGAGTTCACTAAGTCCACTCCATTGACAGAACCCGAGCCCGGAGTCGAGGTACAAGAACGCCAACAGATGGCTCCAATCATCCGAGCACGAGCTCTCGGAGCTCTTCGGAGCGGTCAGCAAGCACTGCAAAGGGCACAACAACATGCCCCAAGTAAGCTCAACCAATGCCGATACTTGACAAGCACCTCCCAGCGCAATGCCGATTCCAAGGAGCCCCAGCTCAACAGCGTCTCCGCCAAAATCACACAACCCAAGTCTCAGGGAGCATCACAGGCAATGCTCTACGCCACCGGTCTGAGTGAAGCGGACATGCGAAAAGCCCAGGTCGGTATCTCATCTGTCTGGTTCGAAGGCAATCCCTGCAACATGCACCTGATGGACCTCTCGTCCATTGTCAAGGAGTCTGTGAAGCGCGCCGGACTCGTGCCCATGCGTTTCAACTCTATTGGTGTATCAGACGGCATCTCGATGGGAACTTCGGGCATGCGATACAGTTTGCAAAGTCGAGAGATCATTGCGGACGGGATCGAAACGGTGATGAACGGACAGTGGTACGACGCGAACATTTCACTTCCCGGCTGTGACAAGAACATGCCCGGTGTGCTCATGGCGATGGGCAGGGTCAACAGACCCAGCGTCATGGTCTATGGTGGCAGTATCAAGCCAGGCTGCTCTGCTGGTGGCGCGAAGCTGGATCTTGTCAGTGCGTTCCAGAGTTACGGTCAGTACATCACAGGCGAGATCGAGGAGAAGCAGCGGTTTGATGTCATCCGAAACGCATGCCCGGGAGCTGGCGCATGCGGCGGCATGTACACGGCAAACACGATGGCCACTGCGATCGAGACGCTAGGTATGACCGTTCCGGGTAGCAGCAGCGCGCCGGCTGAAGACGCGGTCAAGAGGGAGGAGTGCGAGAACATTGGCGAGGTTGTCAAGAACTTGCTCAAGGAGGACATCAGACCGAAAGACATTCTCACTAGGCAAGCTTTCGAGAACGCTATGATCGTCATCACTATCTTGGGAGGCAGTACCAACGCAGTCATGCACCTGATCGCTATCGCGCAGTCTGTCGGCATCAAGTTGACCATCGACGACTTCCAGGCAGTTTCTGACAAGACACCGTTCTTGGCTGACCTGAAGCCCTCTGGCAAGTACGTCATGCACGACCTTTACGAGATTGGTGGCACACCGGCTCTGCTCAAGTTCCTACTCAAGGAGGGTCTGATTGACGGCTCTGGTATTACCGTCACCGGAAAGACGATGAAGGAGAACGTTTCCTCCTGGCCCGACTTCACGGACAAGCAGGATATCATCAAGCCGCTCAGCAACCCGATCAAGCCAACCGGCCACTTGCAAATCCTTCGCGGTTCCCTTGCCCCCGGTGGATCTGTTGGAAAGATCACAGGCAAGGAGGGTTTGCGCTTCGAGGGTATCGCCAAGTGCTACGACTACGAAGACGCCTTCATCGAGGCTCTCGAGCGCGGCGATATCAAGAAGGGCGAAAAGACCGTCGTCATCATCCGTTACGAGGGTCCCAAGGGAGGTCCCGGTATGCCCGAGATGTTGAAGCCCAGCTCCGCCATCATGGGCGCGGGTCTCGGCCAGGACGTTGCGTTGCTGACAGATGGACGCTTCTCCGGTGGAAGCCACGGATTCATCATTGGTCACGTTGTGCCGGAAGCCATGGAGGGCGGTCCCATCGCACTGGTGAGGAACGGGGATAGGATTGTGATTGACGCGGAGAAGAAGGTCATTGACCTCGACATCTCGGCGGAGGAGACGGCCAAGAGAAGGAAGGAATGGAAGGTTCCGGAGCCGAGATACACAAAGGGGACGTTGAGGAAGTATGCCACGCTTGTGAGCGATGCAAGCCATGGCTGTGTGACGGACGGATCGATCTAGTGTATCATAGGCAAAAGGCGGTTTGTACTCACTATTTTTCGATGACCAAATATTTGTGTTTGGTTCTCTTACTTATTAATCGACGCACGACAGTTGTTGGATGCCCGATACAATATGGATATCACAGCTTCCAGAAACCAACGCAGTGGTTGGGGAGGGAAGCTACAAAAATGATTTCGTTCCACGTAGAAGAACGCATTTTGTAGCTACAAAGTACACCAACGCCACCTCCCCACGCTTCAATATCACAGCATCTCCACCCTACCGCTCTAAATCGTCCCACGAGCCTTCACTCCCCCTCCCTGTGCACCCAAAACCACACAAGTCCGATCCTTCCGAGCGCCGCTCGTCCACATTTGCTCTCATCCGCGCCCAGCTTACAGCATGGCCGCCGCTAACAAGCCAGACCGGTCACATTCGGGAGCTGCTGCTGCGAAAGCCATCGAAACTGCAGCAAAACGGAGACTTTTGAAATCACGATCCCTGTAACAAGTAACGCAATTCGCTCTTGTTAGCGTATGGAAGGATCACTTGGGGGTAAAAAAAAAAAACTCGTCAACAAGTCGGGCCGGATCCCCACCTGTGCAGTCGACCTTTTGCCTGGCATTACTGCAGCCCAGCGATTTTTTCCCCAAGAAAAAAGGAACCACCTGCATGGGGTCCCGAAACACACAAGGGTCCGTAGCGTGTGTCTGCGTTTTGCGTGTGCGTGTGCGTGTGCGTGTGCGTGTGCGTGTGCGTGTGTGTGTGTGCTCGGGGGGGTCTGGTCTGGCCGTTTATGTATGTTACGCAGGGACCGCGAAATTAACGATCATTTGTTTACATACGGGAGAGTTACAAACCGGGGTCAGCTGACTAGCCACTGACCAATGCACCGTCGAAAAGATCTCGGCCATGCAGAGGCTTCGCCAGAGCCGATGATCGTGTCTGCCGAGAGTGGAACTGTGGAGGATCAGGAATGTGAGACAGCTCATCTTGTGTTCCGGAGTTTTCTGGTCGTTTTTGTTCCTCTGAGACATTATTGATACTTCGTCGACCTGAGACATCCGAGTGAGACACGGACATCATTTGGATCGGGACGTCATTTTGAACGCACAGATCTGGACTCCAAGATTTGCTGGGTCGGGAACTGATTTCGTGGAGGTTGGGGCAGGGTCTCGGCTGACCTAAGATAGAAGCTGTAGCTATCCAGGTTTGTAAAAGTGTGATGGTCGGATGAAATTGTTTTTATACTTGAAATTAATTCGTGGGACATGTCGACCTTGGGTCAATGATGAACAACAGAACTCGTCTGAGAGCACGGCCAGGGTGTCCGGGTATAAGCTCTGAAAGTTCCAGGACACGCTACTGCTATTCAACACACAAACGACCGTGCTGATGTACAGCTCGGTCACTGGGAGCACGTTGGGACGACTAGATTGCAAAGTGCTGCGACCACACCGACATGTGTCAGCCCGCCTCAAGCCATGATGTTCAAGCCACAACCAACACCCATGTATACATACGTAATGTACTTGATAATGCATCACGAAACCACCGGTCAATTAGTGATCACGACATTTCGCTGCCGAACTTTCCCCTACGCGAACGGACTACGAACAGAGACTGATAACGCGAGAACCAGCCTCTCGCCGAACATCACGGCCCGTGGTCAGCCCGCAGCCAACAAGAAATTCGCCGCAAATACAAGCCACTCACATGCTTGGATTGGCTGGAACCACTCATTCATGGGCGGAGTGCCCAAATCAATCATCTCAAGTCTAGTCGGACCGTGGATCATACCTTGAAAGCCAGTGATGAGGACCGGTGGCCGGCTTCTGGGCCTGGAGAGCGAAAACTCTGAATAAGCGTTCGTCCATCTGCTGGGCCGTCATTTATATATCGCCATCTGTATCCCAAGCAATAATGGATGATGCTTTCACAGAAGTCGTACCGTCCAGCATCGTCCATAATTTGCGGCGTGTACGGGACAGAGACCTCATCGAGCTTCAGAAAAGGTCGCGTTGCGTAGCATACCGTTCACGTCGAGGTTATGCCGTAGCCCCTGCGGACCCAAGCATGAACTCATTGGATTCACAATCGGCAGACAGATCTGCACAGTACGAAACGGCACAAATCATCATCGAGCATGCCTGTCAATCGAGCCTCTACCCCGAACCGGAAGCAGGCAAGCAGGAATCAGTGACGAGACCAGACCGTCCATTTCACGCCAAAACTGGTGGTCTGCAAATACGAGGCATCCCATCCAGGGCAAGCTTCGTACGTAGCGCCACTAGAAAGCCATCATGACGACTATATACGGTTCTGAGCGCGGGGAGAAGGTTAGGCAATACCCTGGCATAGAGAAGTCCTAGCCATCCGCTCGCAGAACACGCATCAGCGTGGTCGGCATACCGGACCAAGGTTATCAACGTCATAACCCAACCAGTTTGCGATGACAAGAGTCCGCACAACGGACATGATCGTTTGGCAACGACGGCTGGACCAGACTGACTAAACGTCTGTGTGACCGAACACCAGCGGTGCACCCGAGTCGATGCATCGATCGCGCCGCAGTTGTAAGGTCCGGTTTTCCCGTTGACAACGCCGCTGTCCGAGGACAAGCCAGGCGGAGATGCAGCATTGCACGACATGTAGCCAGGCATCCGAGTCGCACAACCAGAGATCGGGGAAGAGATTCTGGACAGTTCTACTGCTCTAGCTGTCGAGTCCGATTCGCAGGGCATCCGTCATTTTGCTCAGCGTGGGGTTCGACGAGTTTTCTTACGGGCTCGATACATTTGCCGCCACTTCTTGGAGAAGTCAGCACCGTACAAGTGTCCTTGATCATTGACAAATTCTCAATCTCATCTACACAGTGGTTCGAGCTGAAGTAATAGACAACTACACGCCTCCGAGCCCCAACCTTCGGCCAGGAACCACCAGGGACCATTTGTGTCCCACGATCAGCCATTCCGCAAGCACCATGCGCGCTGCACAAATCGCAGCACGAACAGCAGTCTGACATTAATTTTTCTTTGCTCGTACCACGACTCGTGCACGTACCAGACTTGTGGTCCGCAATCCATGTCAAGTCGGCATACAGAGCCGATTTTTGTGCTGAGCGTCACTTGGAGAAACACCGTCGATGGGAATACTGGCTAGTCGCCATGTGGCCCTCGCATCATAATGTGCTTCGAAATGACAGTCAGTGCTTCAGCTGCGATCGTGCGCGCAGTGCTGTGATGCGAAAGCGATGCTGTAGTCCGTCCCGTGTGATTCATTTTCCGTCGAGCCCGGGCCTGATTATTGATGGAGTATGCTGATCAGGATTTTAAGTTCTATCGTTTCGTGGTGCCCACAGCCTAATAGGAAGCCGATTATAGCAGCCTCGGGCAAATCGAAGGAGATGCGGAGCGTGCATACCCAAAACGGCAAGCTCGCAATTTGGCAAAGCACGCCAATGATCGCCCTGTAACACGGCCGGGTCAAGTAGTGGTTGTCGGCTGGGCCGTGGGCGGGCGTCATGGATGACATGTCTGACGGTCTGGCACATTGGGGCAAAACACGGTCACAGAGGCCGCGTGCGGGACGCCAGCCGCAAAGGGAAGTGCTACGGGTGGTGGAGGCGGTCGAGCTGGAGCCAGGAGTCTTGGAGGGTGCGGCTATGCAGCTGTCGCTGTTCGTCAGCAGCCATCAGCAGGGCAGGACCGGGCAGGATCTTCAGCCACGTCGAGCCTCGGAGCCTTGGACCAGGTCTACGGTGTTCTGCGGCCCAGGCATGGCCTAGTTGGCCGATTCGGATAGGGAAGGATACGCCAGATAATTCGACGCGCTCGCAGCGTAACGCGGCGTATTGGCGCTGGTGCGCGGCAGGCAGGTAGTATGCTGACGATGCTGATGACCTGTCAGAATAATCGAAGTACTAGTCGGTCGGCTGTCATCTGTGGGCGGCTGGGCAACGGATCATTACCCGGGTGCTTGCTAACGCCGACGGATCACGGCCAAGATGCCTCTGATGCCGAGAATTCTTGCGCCGGCATCGAGGGCTTGCCTTTGCGAAAAAAGAGAAAAGGGGCGCTGATGAGAGATTTCGCCCAATAATGCCCGTGGACGTGCGCGTGCGCATACAAGGGCATCGCACAGGATGCGCATGCAGGAGCGGTGGAAAGGTGGAGCCAGATGGAGATGCAACCAGCGGCTGATAATGCGATAATGCCTAGGCCGGAAAGGAGGTTGGGAAGTTGGAAGAGGGACGAGGGGGCACGGCCAGCAGTAGGTACTTAGTGCTGAGTGGAAGGCTGACGATGATGCCAAAGGGTACTGTACTGTAGCGTGCTGTGGGCCTGGAGGCTTTCGTCTATTATAAAATAGAAGCCAGTGCTCGGACCACGTCGGCGTGATTGGGTGCCAGCAGCCACACCGGATGGCGATCGAGTCTCGATGGCGTGTGAAGATTCAGCCTCGTTTGCTGCCACACCCACCTTCTCCCATATCCGTGTTCAAAATTTTAGCTCTCGGCATTCTTGCTTCGTATCATACCTGTCAGACCCGCTCGCTGTTGTTGGCATGACACCCTGTGTATAGGACTCATTTTCGAAGATGATGCTTGAGGAGGGCGAACATCTACCACTGCAGTATTAATGGCTGCATGCTTGTGCCAGGAATGTCCTCCCTCTGTCTTGGTAAGACTGAAAGACCTCGCTTTGCTGAGTGCTGAGATGAAATCATGCACTTGGAGTGTTTGGATATCACCGTCAGCAAAGGAGGCCACCACTTCTGAAGTCTGCTGGATCCCATCTGAACATTTATACTCGTGAATCAATAGCACATACGCGGGGAAGGACACGACCCGACTGACTCGAAGACTGCACGCTGCATCGTACCGACGCGCATCGCTGACAGCTGACGAGTGATATGAGTCCAGGGTAACAGCCACATTCCACTTCAGCCCAGTAGCCTTGGCAAACGTACAAACAGCATAGGTACGGGATACAGGCAGTGACATGCTGTTTCAAATCATGGTCATCCTGGCATGCTGTGCCGTCCACGGGCGTTTGCACTGAGGCTCGTCTCACGGCCAGTAGAGTCGCGCTGTCGTGCGGTGGATAGAGGCCAACCAGACCGTGTACAACGAAGCAGCACGCGATCGAGTGTACATAGTTCATGTGCAGTTACGCTCCTGAAGGCCCAATCAACAGCTCTCAAAATAGAGCTGTAGCAGCTCAGCCTGCAGACATCGCTCGAGCACACAATCGAAACCAGTATGACTGCAGGGTGCACACACATGGCCTCAGAGACGGCCGGCGTTGCATCCATAGAAGCTTCGACTTGACGCCTTGCTTGTGTACTCGGAAAGAAAAGCATCTGCAGCTTTGTCTAATCAGCCGTGGCGGCCTGCAGTAGCCAGCCGAGACCCGTTTCTGGTGGCGGTCTTGGACGGACAGGCCTGCTGCAGTCATGATGATAATACTCCAATCCCTCTTGTAAGTGCTTGCGCCGTCAGTGGACCGACATGGGGGTGTGCTATTAGGGGTGTGGAGGTCCGACTGCCACATGCTCCGCCAAGGCGACCTGAACAGAAGCATGCGTACAATACCGATGCTGAACTTGCTGTAAGCTTTCACAGTAATTCCCCGTGCTCGTCATGTCTGTGTGCACCGTCGTGGGGCAAGCATCCCTGTCTCGAACGATGCAGGCAAGGAAGGCAAGCATTGACAAGGGCTGTGAGTGATCCCTTCCGCCTCGCTGCTCGGCTGGTTGGCGCGAGCAGCGCTCCTCAAAGCCCATCGCAGCACCGCACGATCCGTACCAGGAGCAAATCGAAGACCGGTGCCGGGCCCAGCCAGGCCGTTTGACACTTGACAGCTCGTCGCAAACTGTTTGTGGGCCCGTTCACGAAACAGGGAGCCGCCCGTTATCAGTCAGCACCCATTCAAGATCAACGCGACGTTGAATCAGCCTCCTCTTATGTTCGAGATTGTTGCGTCAGGTCGGCTTGCAACGGCTATCAGGTACTCTGTTCGATCACTGAGCAGGATGAGGCTGCCATTGACGGTGAAAGGAACGCAAAGTCAAATTGCCATCGATAAATCCGGGTGGCGAAAGAAGAATAATCTTGGGTAAAGGGCCGATTGCAATGTGGCAGCGATACGGTCAGCAACGGCACGAATGGGGAAGGGTTACGGGCGAGACAGCAGGCGAGGCAGGGCTGTATGGTATAGTAAGGCGGTGGCTTGCTTGAAAGTATCGAGGACGCCACTTTGGGTTTCACTCCAGAGAAAGCGACATCAGGCATCTACTCTGTACCTACGTGAGATAGGTGGGCAGGTAGGTATCTAAGTAGGAGGCAAGGTAGCTGCTTCGGTGGACACTGGACGGTGCAGGCGTCACAAAAGGCGTTGGCAGCTGCCAGAGTTGGTTACGATACGGCAAGTACGGTCCTGTACCGCGCCCGTGCCCGTGCGCGTGCCCGTGGCGACTTCTGTCATGGCTTCTGACGGTGACGGCAGGTGGCTTGGCGGGTAATTTGGTTTTGCATCTTTCCATACTATCGCAGCAGTCGTGTGGAACCGAAAGCCGGCGGAACTTGCACACTACTGTGGATCCACTCCATCTGCAACCTGTGACCCCAGCCGTTTGGAGGCCGCCCGCAGCGGTCTATTCCCAATGCGTCCTGACCACTAGAGCCGCCAGAATTAGGTGTTCGTGTGCTGTTTCGCGCCCACTGACTGCCAGACTGCTTCCTCGTGGCCTGGCGTTCCCGTCTTGCTCCCGTCTTTCTCCTTCTCCACACGCCTCTTCCTCTCCTCAGCGTCTTCACGAGCCGACGGCCAACTGCTGCAGCTGCTTTACATCCCATCTTGCTCCTGGTTTTGCTGTTGCCCGTCGCTCTTTCCTTGCTTCTTTTCTTTCGAGCCCAACGTACGCCTCGCTCGACGTGCCTTCGCGGCCGTCCCTGACCAGAACGCTTGTCTTGGCAGGCACTCGTCCCCATCTACGCTGTCCAGCAGCAGCTAGGTGATCCACCACGCCGACAGCTCTGATCGAGACATCCCAACCTGCCTTGGATCTCGCATATATTTTCCGACGCTACCGTGTATTCTTTTATCACGCCTTTCATCCTGTCGTTGCGCTGCCGTTGCTGTGGTGTACAACCTGATTGCGCAAACACACTCGACAAGGTCTACACTCAAAACATTGCGCCTCGCATCCCTATACAAACATTGCCTTGCGCTCGAGTCACTTTGTTTTGATCGAGGATATCTATCGCTCTTAGTGTGCAAAGAGCTGGGAATTGACACTGGGAGAGTCCATCAACATGGCGCAGCCGTTGCGCCAACCACCACCGGCCTCGCCAAATGGCATCCATCTACATGCGCACCATGCCCAACACCCACCGCACCCTCAAATCAATGGGCACTTGGCTGTCCAGCAACAGCAACAGCAACAGCAACAGCAACAACAACAACAACAGCAGCAGCAGCAGCAGCAGCCGCCACAGCCACAGCCGCCCCCACCACCTCAAAAGATCACCCCTCAGCATTTGGCCACGGCCAATGAACAGATCTGGATCTCCATCGGTAGGTAGCATTAGGTTGGCTTTAGGTCTCTCTAACAGACTACAGGCAATGTTAGCGAGCAAATGGGCGACTCCGACGGCGCTATGGATGCCTACAATCAGGCCATAAGACACAACAGAAGCTCCATCCCCGCGCTCAACGCCATTTCATGCATCTTGCGAACAAAAGAGATGTTTCCCAAGGCAATTGAGTTCCTCAACGAGATTCTCCGACTCGACTCCAACAATGGCGAAGTTTGGGGCAGCCTCGGTATGGATAGGTGCAACGTTCATTGTAATGCTCCAGCTAAAACAAAGCAGGTCATTGTCATCTTATGATGGACAACCTTCAAGAAGCGTACGGGGCCTATCAGCAGGCTCTGTACCATCTGCGCGATCCAAAGGTAGATCGAATCATGTTGCACTCACCATCTTGTGCATTTGCTAATGTGATTGCTAGGAACCAAAACTTTGGTATGGCATCGGCATTTTGTACGATCGGTATGGCTCGCTCGATCATGCCGAAGAGGCATTCAGTCAAGTCATGCGCATGCAACCGAACTTCGAAAAGGCGAACGAGATTTACTTTCGACTTGGCATAATTTACAAGCAGCAACAGAAATTTGCTCAAAGTCTGGAGGTAGGTATTGGTCATGTCCACCATGCTGTCTGCTTACTGACTTTGTTAGTGTTTTAGGTACATCGTCCAAGACCCGCCGAAACCACTGACCGAGGAGGACATCTGGTTCCAAATAGGTCACGTCCATGAACAGCAGAAGGATGTCAGTCTCAAGCAGATCCTATTGAACTCTGGCCACGTAGCTGACCATCCCACAGTATGAAGCCGCGAAGCAGGCATACCGACGGGTTCTCGAGCGTGATCCCAAGCACGCCAAAGTTCTGCAACAGCTGGGTTGGCTACACCACCAAGCCAGCGGCTCCTTCCAAAGTCAAGAGCAAGCCATTGAATACCTCGAACAGTCCGTTGCATCCGACCAAGGTGACGCCCAAAGCTGGTACCTGCTCGGCCGCTGCTACATGTCTCAGCAGAAATTCAGCAAAGCTTACGAGGCATATCAGCAGGCTGTCTACCGTGATGGCAGAAACCCGACGTTTTGGTGCTCGATTGGAGTGCTCTACTACCAGATCAACCAGTATCGCGATGCGTTGGACGCCTACTCGCGCGCGATCCGGCTCAACCCGTACATATCGGAAGTGTGGTATGACCTCGGAACCCTGTACGAGTCTTGCAACAACCAGATCAGCGATGCCCTGGATGCATATCAACGCGCTGCGGATCTGGATCCTTCGAACGCCCACATCAAGGCCAGGCTCAACATTCTACGCAACGCACCTCAAGGTCAAGCACCGTCGGGCCCAGCCCCGCCTCCACAAGACATTCACCCTCACAACTACCAGGCGGCGCCAGGGCAACAGTGGGGACTGCCGGGCGGACCACCTGGTGGTCCACCACAACCTCAACAGCCACCGCCGCCACCGCACCCTGCGGACTGGGGACGGACGCAACCACCACCTGGACCCCAGCCCGGCTTACCCTACGATCGTGATCCAAGAGGAGGCCCAGCTCCCTCGCATCGTCAACCCAGCCCACGTACGGGCGGTGGTTATCCAGAGCCAACGCGAGGTCCACCGGGCCCTCCGAGAGCTGCCTCGCCTCCACGACCTCCACATGTTGCTGGTCCTCACAGTGGCCCGGGCCCGGCTCCGAATCCTTATGGCGGAGCGTCAGCTCTTCCTCAGCCTCAGTCTCAACCACCTCCGCCAGGACCCGGAAGACCTCGCATCTCGAATCCCAACTATCCGGCAGCAGGTCCGGGAGGTATGCCACCTGCCCCGGGCTCAAACCAAGGTCCTCACGGCCCAATGCCGCCACCTGGTCGAGGCCACAGCCCGCCTCCAGAGATCAGACCCATTGATGATCGTAACATCCGTTCGCCTCACGGCGGTCCCTTGCCGCACGGCTTTGGTCAGCAGCACGCTATCGAGAATATGCAAAGACCAGCGATCATGGGTGACGCTGCACCAACTTCTGCGTTGGCTGCCGCCGAAGCTCAAGCTCAAAGAGACCGTGAAGACCCAAGACCGCAAACAGGCATAAAGCGTCTCAACGATGAGCAGGACGGAAAGTGGGGATCCAACAAAAAGGCTGCGACTGAAGACACCCGTGGGCGGCTTGAGGAGCACCACTACCGTCGAGAATCGCCGCGTGATCAACCTCGCTCGCCCGGACATCCACGCCGAGACTCTAGCGAAAGACGCAGAGAGGAACAACGACGAGCGAACGAGAGCTATCACCCTTCAGAGGCCGCCCATCACCCACCACCAGCTGTGCCTGGTCCGCCATATGGTCCACCGCAAGGTACACAAGGCCCACCACCGCAGCACACTCCTGTGCAAGCTTCTGCCCCACCTCCCCAGCATACCCCTGTCCCATCGGAACACCAGCAACCTCCGCCCCCGCAAAGGTTGCCAATGATCAGTTCCGAGGTTCCATCTGCGCAGGTGACACCTCGTGAAGAGCGTAAACCTGAGGTCTACGAACCAGCAGCTCGTAAAATGGACATTGACGATGACTACGATGACGCTGGACCAGAGGAGAAGAAACCAGCGGATGAGGCAAAGACAGAAGCCAATGGAGTGAATGGAGCCCCTAAACCGGACCCATAGAAACCAAAACGAAAAGTTGTACTGGTTCAAATCGGCGGAAGAGCGACAGCTACATTGAATGTATTTCTCGTTCGGATCGGAGTGCTGGGGCGGTAAATTCTTTGCTTTTCTGGGAAGGGCTCTATGGGCGTGCTCCCATTTTATTTCACATTCGGTGCGGCGTGCGATGGATAGAGACTGGTCAGGTTGTAAAGTACGACGCTGATGGAGTGTCAAGGACAGCACATACGGCTTACAGTTTCAAGAGTGAGCATTTCTATCTGTCAGCGGCGGCAAGGAAAAGCGTTTGTCATACTTGAACGAATGCGCGAATGTCTTGTCAATGATTTTCTTCTTCGATTTGATACCTTGATGCGACCAGGAAAGGGAATATGGGAGAAAATGGGGTTCCAAGAGACAATGTACCTTAGTGCGAGAGGAGAACGGCAGTCGATGGTGGTCTAGTCAGCCTAGATAACTTCAACCAATTAGGTTCAAAGCATTCTGCGAATTCGATACCGACATAGTATAACTTAAGCTGTGGACTACCCGAATGTACGTGATGAGCAATCGACATGACACGTACTTGGTGTTCTCAGACGCAGAAGGTCCGAACGCGCCTTCCTGACTCATTTTGTATGGGCAAAGTCTCGGAAATTGGGTGGGCCTACTACTTTCAGCTCTGCAAAAACGTAATCGAGCGACAATCTCGCAATCAGGCTGTCGGCATCTCAACTACCTGCTGCCTCACAGGTTCTGCAATTATGTATTAGCACCATCGCCACCATCCGTACGGATGCCTCGAAGAGAACTGCTCAGCATACTGGGGCACCGCCCAGCTCGGATTGAACCGACCTTGACAGGCACCAGGCGCCTCTTCCATTCAGACTCGAATGCTCAAATTGACCTGCGCTGCTGCAATTTGAGGATTCACAGGAACACCAAACCGCCGCGTGCACTGTTGCAACTCTCTGTGAACCCCTTTACAGCATCATCTGGCCGCTCGACATCGACCTGGTCAGATGTGCGCGGTACTGCAGATGCGGCTGCAGACAAAGGTGAGTCTGCTACAAGATCTCCTTTACCTGGCTGAAGGTCTGGCTCAAGACTACCTATGAAGGCCGACGATGGTGCACTCGGAGTTGTCGCTCAACCGTCGAGACAGAGCTGATGATGCCCCGTTGCATGAGACAGCTTCATTCCACGGCCTATTAAGAAGCGGCAGCATGCGCCTGGCAGCGACCAATTGCATGCATCGCGTGCCCTTTGCGTGGTGGAAGGAAAAGCGAACACAACGGCCAGGGGCCTGCAGCTGTGCTGCCCCGTCGGTGGCAGATTTAGCTCCACCAGCTTCACGGACCAACCTCAATGTTGCCAAGCGAGGAGGATGGGGGCTTGAAGCTCCGCATCAATTCAGCGAGCCCCGCAAGACGAAGCTGGGGCGTGCGGTACAGCATCCTCCCTAAGCCGCTATGTGTTCTGCCAATTCCTTCTACGAGCTCCGACGAGTCCGACTTACCTGCTACATAGGGACA
>UYJD01000011.1:881217-896871 GCA_900618795.1 Cyanodermella asteris
ACAACATGCCCGCCCTGATCGTGTCTTTTCTCAGCTCTGTTCTCAGGTCTCACTGCCTATCTCTTTACCTCTTTGTTACTCTCTATACTCAATTGATACCCCTTCTGATATCTCGTCGCAGTCATGGAGCGTCTTAGCACCGTCTTCAAGCGCAAGAGCAGCCAGAAGGTACCGCAGCAGCAGGATAGCGCCTCGGCCTCCAAGTCCGAGGCTGCCAAACCCACGTCATCTTCGAAGGAAACAGCGACAGCGACCAGCTCGCCCAAGGCAAAAGGCCCTTTTCTGGGTGCAATTGATCAGGGCACGACGAGCTCGAGGTTCTTGATCTTCGACAAGGCCGGCGTTATAGTTGCGCAGCACCAGCTCGAGTTCAATCAGTACCACCAGCACTCCGGGTAAGCATTCCGGCACCCCTGCAGAAACCCTCCCACGTCCTACATCCTTCGATCGGAGCATGGGGTCACTTGCTGATATGCGCGCCATCTAGATGGCACGAACAGGATCCCCAGGAGATCATCGAGTCCGTCACGACATGCATTGACAAGGCCACCGATGAGTTCCTGAAGCTCGGACATAGCAAATCAGACATCACCGCGGTCGGCATCACCAACCAGCGCGAAACCACCGTGGTCTGGAACAAAGAGACTGGCAAGGCACTATACAATGCGATCGCTTGGCCGGATACGCGTACAGGTGCGATCGTCAGAGAATTGAAGAAGCGCGATGGCGCGGACAAATTACAAGCTATTTGCGGTCTGCCGATATCTACATACCCCTCCTCACTGAAACTCACTTGGTTGCTGCGAAATGTCGACGAAGTGAAAAAGGCCTATGAGGAGGGCAAGCTTGCTTTCGGTACAGTCGACAGCTGGTTGCTATGGCATCTCAACGGACATACCAAGAATGGAGAGCCCATCTTTGTGACCGACGCGACAAACGCTTCGCGGACCATGTTTGCGGACCTAGAAACGCTGGAGTACTCGCAAGAGAGTTTGGACTTTTTCCAATTGGACACCAAGAAGATTGCTCTGCCTAAAATCGTTGCTTCGGCAGAAGAGACGGCTTTTGGCAAGCTTGCAATCTCAAAACTCGAAGGAACGCCAATCACTGGCTTGCTCGGTGACCAGTCCGCGGCATTGGTTGGACAGGCTGGCTTCAAGGACGGTGATGCTAAAAATACCTACGGTACTGGCTGCTTTTTGCTCAAAAACGTGGGCGACAAAGTTGTCCACTCGAGCCACGGCCTCCTCGCCACCGTGGCCTACGACTTTAGCAAATTCTCTGCTCACGGTGGCCGTACGTACGCTCTGGAAGGATCTATCGCTGTTGCAGGTTCTGGTGTCAAGTTCCTCGTCAAGAACTTTGCATTTGGTGAGGCTGCCCACGAGATCACGACGCTCGCGAGCAATGTGAAGGACAGCGGTGGTTGTGTCTTCGTGACTGCCTTCTCTGGTCTCTTTGCTCCTTATTGGATCGACGATGCGAAAGGAACTATCTTTGGTATAACGCAGCATACTGAGAAGGGCCACATCGCTCGCGCAACCCTCGAAGCTACCTGTTTCCAAACACGTGCCATTCTCGATGCCATGGAGCTGGACTCTGGGAAGCCTTTGAGCGAGCTGAATGTTGATGGTGGCATGAGCAACAGTGACCTCTGCATGCAGGTAAGAAGTGTCTTTGACCATTGTTTCCACTTCGACTGACGAAATCTTAGGCACAAGCGGACATCATGGGCATTCCTGTGGACCGACCTGCTATGCGCGAAACGACAGCCTTGGGTGCAGCCATCGCAGCAGGTCTAGCATCGGGCGTATACAAGAACCTAGAGGAATTGAAAGAGATCAATCGCCATGACCGCACACTCTTTCAGCCTGTGATCTCCGACAAGCAGCGCGAGATCATGTACAAGCGATGGAAGAAAGCAGTTGAGATGTGTAGGGGCTGGCTGGATGTCGAGGTTACAGGTGAGGACGAGGAAAGCGAAGGCCAAGAGGCAGAGAATGCCGACAGCTCAAAAGTGGAAAAGAGCACCAGTGCTGGCAACGTAATTGCGTGAAAGGGTGAAGCAGATATATTTGACATGGTTCCACACGGATAGTCTTGGATATTAGATCTATGCCAATTATTTCAAAATGAGCCTGTTCTTTCATCGGCGCCATTACAGCTTCTCAATACTGAGCTGAGCCAACGTAGGGGTGGCGGTGCGCGGAGCTTGCGCCACAATTTGTCCGTTTTCGTTCCCCGTCCGGAGCCATGAGCGCGCTGAGAGCTTTCTTGCGGCGCGTTCAGCGAACACCTCAAACGATCACTCGCCCGTTTTGCAACATTTGGAATCACGGCTAAACAATAGCGTAGTAACTGACGATTCGACTTACACGTCATGGTCAACATCAGCGAGGTGCGCGGCAACGCACGCGAAAACCGCACTTCAGCCCATACACATATCAAGGGCCTGGGTCTGAGAAGTGACGGCTATGCGGAAGACGCAAGCGGGGGGTTCGTGGGGCAAAAGGCCGCCCGAGAGGTAAAAAAGTTGGTATTGCTGATTGAGGAGTACGCTGACCCTGGACAGGCTTGCGGTGTTGTCGTCGACTTGATCAAGGCGAAGAAAATGGCCGGACGAGCAGTTCTTCTTGCTGGTGGACCCGGCACAGGCAAGACCGCCTTGGCTCTGGCAGTCTCACAAGAGCTCGGGACCAAGGTGCCCTTCTGCCCCATTGTTGCGAGCGAGGTGTATTCGACCGAGGTGAAGAAGACGGAGGCGCTGATGGAGAACTTCCGAAGGGCGATTGGCTTGCGGGTGCGAGAGACCAAGGAGGTCTACGAGGGTGAAGTCACAGAGCTGTCACCGGAAGAAGCAGAGAACCCCCTCGGTGGCTACGGGCGCACCATATCACATCTGCTGATCTCGTTGAAGACGGCCAAAGGCAACAAGAAGTTGAGGCTAGACCCTTCCATCTACGAGGCCATACAGAAGGAACGTGTTGCGGTGGGCGATGTCATCTACATTGAAGCGAACACGGGGGCCTGCAAGCGTGTCGGGCGATCAGATGCTTATGCAACAGAATTCGACTTGGAGGCCGAGGAATACGTGCCCATCCCGAAGGGGGACGTCCATAAGAAGAAGGAGATCGTTCAGGATGTCACGCTTCATGATCTTGACGTCGCGAATGCCAGGCCACAGGGAGGACAGGACATCATGAGCATGATGGGCCAACTGATGAAGCCACGAAAGACAGAAATTACGGAGAAGCTGCGGCAGGAGATCAACAAGATCGTGAACCGCTACATTCAACAGGGTGTCGCCGAGCTGGTCCCCGGCGTGCTGTTCATCGACGAGGTCCATATGTTGGACATTGAATGTTTCACTTACCTCAACCGCGCACTCGAATCGCCAATCTCGCCCATCGTCATTCTGGCCTCGAACCGGGGTAAGGCCACCATCCGCGGGACACAAGACATCGTCGCCGCCCACGGCGTTCCATCAGATCTCCTCGCACGCCTGCTCATCGTCCCCACAATCCCATACAACGCGGAAGAGATCAAGACCATCATCAAGCTACGCGTCAGGACAGAGGGCATTCAAGTTGCCGATGCAGCCGTCGACAAGGTCATGCAGAGCGGTGTCGATGTCAGTCTTCGATACGCCCTCCAGCTGTTGTACCCTGCGAGCGTCCTTGCGAAGACCAACGGCCGCAAGGAGGTGGTCGTGGAAGATGTTGCGGAATGCGAGGACTTGTTCATTGACGCGAGAAGAAGTGCCAGCATGATCAAGAACGAAGGCTTCATTGTATGATTGGACTTGTGACATCAGCGTTGGCGTTCGGACAGGATGACAGGGGCGGCTTCTCGGTTTCGGGGTGAAACGGACGCTCACGAAAATGGCTATGGCCAAGTGAACGAAAATTCAATGCAAGCAATTAACCATGTTCGCATTTGGATGCAGTAGTTCTTCGGTTTTTTGGGCCTGACGTGTCTCGGACGCCGTTGCACTAAGTAGGCTTGTGTTGAGAAACGTAAGCATGTGACTTGCAATGGTCGGACGTCTTTTCGCAATGCGCGGCAAACACTTAGAGCTTCTTGCCTACATATCTGTCCATGACTTAGCGATCCAAGAAGAAAGATCGCATTGCACGTGTCTTGTGAAGTCGCAGAAAGTACTCCCAAGGTAGACACCTGGATTCCCGCGTGACGTATGTAAGCTGTTGGGCGCCGCAGGCACTTCATCAGAAGCGCATCGAACTAAGGCACGTTTGCTCCCTAAGCGGCGAGCTGAGCTTTCCACAGCTAGGTGCCGTCTGGTACAGTCCAGCATCCAAGATTCCTTTCTCTACATAGCCCGCATTCCACGCCTCGCGTCCTCCGCTCTGATTCCCGGATTCCCCACCCGTCTCGCGCCAGCAATGTTCCAAACATTTACCGGAAACTCCAGACGGCCGCGGCAGGTTAACCTCTCCGGGCGAACAAACAACCCCTTCGCTGCCGTTCAGTCCTCTTCGAGTCCCGGCGGCGGCAGCGGGGCGATAGCACATGCACAACTCGAGCGAAAGGCGAGACAACAAGAGCGGGATCGGTTACAAGCGTCGAAGAAACTACAGCGGACATGGCGGGGCTACAGGTCCAGAAAAGAGCTTCGGAAACAGTACTTGACGGCCTTGAGCGACAGCGAGAGGCGACTGAAGGAGCTGGGACCGCAGCAGCGCAGCTTCGGGGACGTGTGGCAACACCTGAGGCTTTGCGTCAAAGCCGTACGGCCAGACGTACGAAATTTTGATGATGCCGAGCAGCTTGTCGCTGCGGGGCTTTGGATATGTGAGAAGCAGGAGGATGTTCTGGTTGCTTGCAGACGGGCAAATGGCTCGGGGCCAACGATAGCACCTTTGAGATCGCTTCTGCTGTTATCGCTGAGATTCCTGAACTCGGTGCTCTTGCATGCTGCTCCGACAGATCCTCAGAATCGTGGCCTTGTTGAGCGGGCGATGGTGACGCTGGGTGCGATACTACGGATCATGTCGCTCGTGCCAGTCAAGAACCTACCAAGTCTGCGTTTTAGCCGGAAGGATATCCTGGCGGCAGAGTCAGCTGGGCACGATGCTTCGGTGATCGAGCAATACTATCGAATACTCGCACGTGCGAGCCAGCTGGAGTACCTCTCAGATCCAGGAGAGTTTGATTCGGCGGCGGGACAATCTGTTGCTGACACCGCTGGATATCACATTATTGCTGAACGTTTCACGAATAACAGAGATCCGAAAGTACGATATAGCCAAGGTCTCCTGGCAGCCCCAGGCGGCCTACTCGAGAAAACGGATGAAGCGTATGTACCGCTTGTTAAGGGGCTGCTCACGCAGCCCGAGCTCCCAGCAGAGCTCCTTTCCGGTCTTCGGGGAATGCTAGACTTGGACGTCTTCTTGAAGGTCGCTCGTCAGGTATTGGAAGAGAAGGGAAGCAGACTCAAAAATGACTCGGCCGAGCACCAGACCCTGCTTGCAAACACAATATATCTCTGTAACTCGGAAGCGACTCGAGTAACGCCCGACTCACAGGCCGGTGCTGCACCGACAGTAGATTCCATTAGCATAAACCTGAGCTTTCTGGCAATCTTGACGCGGGCGCTCCAAGACTACGATTCGGTGGATGATCTTGACCAGTTTACTCAGGAGCAGCTCCGACGTCTGGTGCGGCCCGAGACTATATCTGCTCTGTTCAATCGCACGGACTGGGTCTCCACCGACAAATCTAACGAAGAGGACGCACAGGTCCTTGCTGATTACATTTTGACTATCATTCGTCTACTTCCCTCCCAGGCAGATGAAGTCCGAATGTGGATATACCTGAGTAATAACAAGGAGAGTCGAGGCGATGGTAGATCAGGGCAATCGGCTATCTGCCTCTTCTGGATAACCATCTCGAGAAGCTGGGCATTCAAGAGCTGCTGCGCTGGACCTCGGGAAGCAGCAGATGTCTTGTCCGAGAATCTCCGCCAACTTGGATCTGGACGGGAAGCACAGAAGACATCGAATTGGAACATTATCTTGCTATTCCTAGAACTGTACTCATTCGCTTTGAGGATACAGGACGACGAACAACTAGTCGCTGGGTTAAATGCTGGAATCAACGGATCACAAGCTGGAAGCAGTACACTAAGTCTCGAGGAAGTCAAGCAGCTGGTAACTTTCCTCAAGAATGTCTCATATGCTATCTACACGGAACGCAGCGTCAGTCTCGACGATATGTCCAGTAGCTCGCAGCGACTGGATGGTACCAATGGACACCAAGCGCCAGGCCAGATGCCGGATGCATCCCGTCGTGTCAGCATGCATCAACTCAAAGGTACGGTCACAGCCCTACTGCGTATGATCTACGAACGCGACTCTAGGCGAAGATTCCTGCCTTCCCGTCATTTCATCATGGAACAGTTCGAATCTGCTACCTTCATCACCGATGTGCTCCGGGAACAAGAGCTCAGAGCGCTTCTGGAGGACGAAGCAGAGGACAGCGACGAAGACACAGAAATGTCAGACTGGAACCTGCCTTCGTCGACTGATCGTGAAGTCATGATCTCTCGCCACACGCAGCAGGTCCAGCGACACCATCGAATGGCAGAGATGCATAAACGGCAGGCCAGGAGGCAAGCTTTGCAAAGAGCTGCGCCGCGAGTCGAGGTTCTTGAGAACATTCCGTTTCTGGTGCCGTTCGAAACTCGTATCCAGCTTTTCAGACAGCAGGTCGAAATTGACATGTACCATCGTCGCGGTGGCGATATTGACCCGGATCATTGGAGAATGGGATTGGCTGCACGAAACCCTATGGAGGCGCAACGTGAGCTTGGTGCACATTCCGCTGAGCTGAGAAGAGATCATGTGTTTGAAGATGCCTTCAAGGCTTTCTACACACTCGGAGAGGGCCTGAAAGAACCCATAAAGATCTCTTTCATCGGCGAGGAAGGCATCGACGGTGGAGGTGTCACCAAAGAGTTCCTCACCTCGATCATCGATGAGGTATTTTCAATCGAGTCGCCCCACCATCTTTTTGCAGAGAATGATCAACACGAACTATATCCGTATCCGTCTGCACTGGATGAGATCAATGTATATTATAAGAACGCCAGAGCATCAGGACACCGTGTTCAGGACGAGAGCATCCGACAGGCGAAGAGAGAGAAGCTTCAATTCTACGAATTTGTCGGCAGAGTTGTCGGCAAATGTCTGTATGAAGGGATCTTGGTACACATACCACTGGCTCGTTTCTTCATTGCGAAATGGGCGCTTACAGGAGGTGACGGAGCCTCTCGCAACGAGTCAACGTTCAGGCCGAGCATCAACGACCTTTGGGACTACGACCAGGCCATATATCGCAGCATGCTCCAGATAAAGAACTACCCCGGGGACGTGCAAGAGATGGGATTCGATTTCACAGTTACAGACGATGTCGGTGGCGGCGAGAGACTTGAACGAGAGCTCAAACCGGACGGGTCGAACATTCCCGTCAACAATGCCAACCGCCTCATCTACATCGCCCAGATCACCAAGCATTACCTTGTGGACCGCCAAGGTCCACAAACACGGGCCTTCCTGGATGGTCTGAGCTCCATTATCAGACCGACTTGGCTACGCATGTTCAACGAGGCCGAGATCCGCACGCTCCTAGGCGGCGAAGCGAAGCCAATCGACGTCGAAGATCTGAGGCGCAACACGGTGTACGGCGGAGTCTACGTGATCGGCAACGACGGCAAAGAGCACCCGACGATCAAAATGTTCTGGGAGCTAATGCACGAGATGCAAGATTCCGACAGGAGGAAGCTGCTGCAGTATGCGACCTCGACGCCCAACGCTCCTTTGATGGGCTTCTCGCATCTCATACCGCGATTTTCGATCCGGGACAGCATGAACGATCAGGGCCGACTGCCCACCAGCAGTACGTGTGCGAATTTGTTGAAGCTGCCGATTTACAAGACGAAGCAGGTGTTGCGGGATAAGCTGATGACGGCGATTCATTCGGGAGCCGGGTTCGACCTGAGCTGAGGAAAGAGGGGTTTATATTCGATCCGAGACAGCATGAACGACCAGGGCCGGTACCGACCAGCAGTACGTATGCGCATTTGCTGAAGCTGCCTATTTACAATACGAAGCAGGTATTGTAGGAGAAGCTGATGACGGCGATTCACTTGGGAGTTGGGCTCGACCTGAGCTGGAGGAAAGATTTTTTTTTCTTTCCGTTACTGGGTTCCGGGCATAGCGACAGGAGTTGGAAGTTGTTTCAGATTATTGGCCATTGCAGTCATTTGTGCAGTCAGGACCGAGTCCAGCGCTCAGTCAAGTACTTAGTCAAGTACCTAATTGAGTACCCACTTGTACGTTCACCTACGTGTTTCCTTAAAACTGATGAGCAGGTCCGAAGGCTCATGACAAACGTGGCTGGGCATGCTGTCACAGATTTCACGCAGATTTCCTTGGTAAATCACGCCTTTTCATTGGATCCTTTTTAACATCATGTGGCCTGAGTCTTCGTGACACTCTTCACTCGCCCTGATTATCAGTTATCTACAGTTAGGGTGATGTGTCACCCGCGAGCTTGCCTCACTGAGTGGAGCGCTTGCTGACTATGAACTTTTATTTATGAGATAAGCTACCTTCATCGAAAGGGCTGCGTCTGGACTGCTTCACCCGTGGTTCGTCGTGGCTCGAGCATGTTCTGCTCATTCACTTCTTCCAGGGTGAAGCATCAACTCATTGTTGTATTCTGCGCTGCTCTCCACCATGAGTGAATGAGTACACACCCGCTTGGATCACGTTCTTCTTAACGTACCTTCACTCAATGACTGTTCTTCACAGGCAAGCCTAGATCCTGCCACGACCTACTATATTTATTGCTTCCTGCACAGGCTCTGTTTCTAAGCCGCACATTTGTAGCTTGTCGAATCTCCACAACGATCACCTGCTGTTTTTTTCAATCTTCTAAAGAACTTTTGCTGTTCTCACAAGCAAGTCGTTTCTCACACAAGATGATCGCTCTTAGGAGAATGGGGGCGTTTGCTCCAACGCTGCGAAATGTCGCTGCTGGCACAGCACAAGCATTCTCACATCTCCGACCACAAAGAAACCAGACACCACACTTTCGTGTCAGTGATGGCAAAGTCGTCAAGCCAGGTGGCACGCCGCAGTCCAGCCACGAGTCGCTACTCAACTCGGTCAGTCTGAACGCCCAAGCCGCAAGATTGACAGCGCATTTAGCATCGGAGAAGGGGAAGCTAGAAGCCGAGATCACCTCCGAGGTTGCCCGGCGCGTCAGAGCAGCCGAAGAAGCATTGCGGCCAGCTCAGAAGAAGAAGGTCCTGACGCGCCGTGAGAAGCTGACGGCATTGGAAGAGAAGACCAAAGCCGAGCGATCGGAACTGTGGCAGAAGTACCGAGAGAGCCTGGAGGAGACCGAGAAGCTTCAAGCTCAGGCGAAAACACTTCAAGTTGCCGCAACACAGGAAAGAAAAGAGCTAGCGTCACAGAAGCAGCGACAGGAGGAGCTGAAGAAGGACTTGGAACGCAGGTGGGCTGCATACGAGGAGAAGAAACACGCCCGCACCTCTCGCTTCCTCAAAAAGCGAAAGCAAGGAGCAGCTCGACTGGCGGGGAAGGAAAGGGAGGTCAAGGCTTTGAAGACAACGCTTGGGGAAGTATTCTGGAGCGTTAGCCAATTGGAGAAGAAGCGGAAGAGTCTGGAAGAGGAGGGCGAGATACAAGAGCGGGCGTCCAAGAAGCTAAAAGTGACTGTAGCAGAGCTGCAGGGGAGCAAAGACCTGGTGGAAAAGGAAAAGCAGAGTCTGGAAGACGACCTCAATGAGCAGAAGCGGGAAGCTCAGAACCTCAAGAGCACCGTGGAAGAATTGCGGGAGAGCGGAGACCTGCTGAGGAAGGAGAAGAAGATCCTCGAAGAAGAGGCCGACCTGCAAAGGAGAGAGGTCCAGGAGCTCAAGGAGAGAGTGCAAGAGATGCACAAGCGCCAAAGCCTATGGGAGGAGGAAAGGAACAGCCTCAAAGAAGAAGGCCACCTACAGAAGCTGGAGGTTCAGAACATTAAGGAGAGCCGAGACCTCCTAGAGAAGGAGAACGACAGCCTCCAGAAAGACAACAGCCAGCAGAAGCGTGAGATCACGAAGCTCCAGAACACCGTGAAACAACTGCAAGAGAGCGAAGAAATGTTTCACAGGGAATGTCAGAAGCATGCAGTGGATGTACTGGAGCAGCTTGAACTCAACAGCAAGCTCAACGTGGACATTGACAACATGAGAACGACGAATTGCGCCGAGCAGGCACAGCTGAAAGCTTCTCTCGACAAGGCTCGAACCAAGAACAATGAACTCCAATCTGCTCTCAAAGAGGCGTACAAGAGAGCGAGTGAAGAGCGCGCTGCGAAGAACCGGGCTTCAGTGTTCGCGGCGAGTCCCGAAATCGCTGCAGGCATTGCGCTTGCCGGCAACCAACAACTTGGATCCGGCTCCTCGTGTATCGTGATGGCTTGTCTCGGACGGCAAGAGAATGGCAGCAAAGTTGTTCAGGCCCGATAACTACCGGGCAGAGAAACACCTTGAAGAAGGTGCAAAGCAGTTCGACGCAGAATACACGCTCATGAAGGATCTCCAACATGTAAGTTGACCCCATAAGTGTTTCTTAACGAGAGACAGACAGCTAACTTTAGAACCCAGGAGAACATCGTGAAATTCTTGAATTTGGCGAAGCCGGAAGTCAAGTGGTCAAATGGGGAACATGACAAGTACAATCGAACCATCCTCATGGAAGCCATGGAGAAGGATGCCTGGAGTTTGCTGCACACCTGCACTCACGAGATGCCTTTCGCCATGTTGAGGGACATCAGTAAAGCCCTGGAGCACACCCATTCAAAAGGACTCTGCCACCTGGATGTCAAGCCCGATAACGTCGGTTGGGAATCTGTCGAAGGTGACGCTCTTGGTCGCTTCAAGCTTCTCGACTTTGGGCACGCACAGCGAATTGGCGAGGAAACCGGACTTGGCGGCACGCTATTCTTTCGTGCGCTAGAGCTCGATGACGAAGGGTTTGTCAGGGCAGAAAGCGATATTTGGTCTTTATTCATCACTGCTTTGGCTCTAAACCCGGACACCAGGTCATTCCACGCGATCAGAAATCTCTGCACCGCTCAGTTGAGTGACGAGGACGCCTTTGCACAGGATATTCGAGGGATGGCAATGACGAAAGACTTTTTGGACTGGTCGGACATGGGAGAGCTCGATTGGAAGTGTCGGGCGTCTGCAGCGGTCATCTCAGAGCGATGCGAGATGATTCACGCTCTAGGGCCCGAATACAGATACATGACGCCCAAAAACCGACGTCAAAGGAACAGGGCACTTGCGGCAAGCATTAATCGTCAACAGGATCCGGCAGAGGCATGGAAGCAGCTGGGTGAGAAGCATTGGCCCCTGTTTCTGCAGTGCAAAAGGATGGGCTTAACTCCCCTTTAGCTGGGCCACCGCAACGTTCCACCGAGTCTTGGAGACGGACGGCTTTCGGAGCGAGCGGTGGTGAGTCTTAGGCGACGGCGCTGATGATCTGTGCTGGGTGTCTCCGTTTGTCTGGAGGATGCGCGGGGGTTAGGTATTTCTGGATGTCCTTTTTCGGATCGAGTCGGCCGGTAAGCAGTGTCAAGGAGTAAAATGCTCGTACTGTGATCCCTGATGGCTTCAATCAACAACCGAAATAGTACTGAACGACATGCCTGCTTCAGAATTCATCTTTACAACCGGGGACATCCCAATCTTAAATTAGGTAGATGCATAGGTACCTGTTGCGCCTTTTCACATGTCAGCTTGTGACCAGCTTTTTGTGCCGTCCAGTACCGATTCATATGCTCAATCAAGTGTCTAGTTAAGTGTTCAATCAAGTCCTCGGGCAAGTGTCCACACCAACGTACTTGCAAGGACCTGAGTCCTTATTTTGATGCGTGCTTAAATAAATTCCGACTCCTTGACTTTCGGGACGCCATGACCGTGTACCAACCCAGCTGTGCCATCGCCCAGGCCAGCAAATCACGTGGATTTCGATCTTAAAACACCGGTATCTTTTCATCCGGCCTAGGACACACCCAAACAAGTCACGGTCGGCATGACGAAGGACGTTGGGCGAAAGAAGATGAAACGTGCAGCTCAGGCTTGCCACGTTAAAGGGCGTTGCTGGGCCGTGTGGCTGCAGCATAGATCGCTTATACACATTGGACACGGGAGGGGACAACCCGAGCATCGCGACAAAATAGCGGCAACAAATGAAGCACCTTACAACGAGTGTCGAGTCAATAAGAAGGGGAGACCATGTTGACTTCAAAGTAGAAGCCGAATGCCAACTTCGTGATCGGAAGGTATCTAATGCTAGCTGACATAGCGTGTCAGCCGGGTCTACAGCGACTGAGCAGCGCGAGGTACGCGTCGAAGAGCAAGGTGTCAGCCTGTCACGATTGCGTATCCCTGTCGAGATGCTATATCCTTGCCTACAAAAGCGCATGAGATAAGGTTTGCTGAGTCAGTATCAGGACTCGTCGTCTACTTACGGCTTCCGAAACATTGATGTTTGATCCACGAGATGTACCTCCTATTCATGTGGCGAAAAGAATGTGCTTCCACAGCATTATCAGATCTCAGGCCGTCGCTGCTTGCATAACACATTCTTCTGCAGCATTGACTAGAAGGATCATGACTTGGACTAATGGTTGCGGAAGGATGCAGCTCATGATCAGCCGTGGCGGTCAAGCGGCCTACAACTGCAACCCTCTTCGGCAGTCAGCCGTCTCGGTCGACTGTCTAATCACCGTGTGTACCGCCGAGAAAGGATTACCGGACGAGCGGCTATCTTGTCGATAGCAGTTCTTGCAGAGCTCTCTTCTCACCGGACCAGGATAATATGCCGAGAAACAGCGTTCATCAAACTTGCCAGCCAGCAACCTGAAATTGGCTTATGACTCGTCATTCGGGGCTAGGCTTGTCCCGTCCCGATCCTTTATCTCCTTAGTGTAGATACACATCTCTGTTCTCCTTGCCGCAGGTCAATGACAGGGCCCCCAAGGGAATGACAATCGGCGAGCTTGCCAGGGTTCGGAGAGGTTGACAGCCTCGTGGACTTCCAGGCCATCACAACGTGTAAGCTGATGTGCAACCGTGGATCAGCTGACCATTGAGCTTTATGGGTCTTCTCGATCATCCCTGTGTCTTCTTACTGGCTGCATCCACACGTGGCATAGCCTTAAGCTCCAAGACCCGTCAGCCTGAGGACCCGGGATCAGCAGCTTTGCTTCCTTTTCGAACCAAGATTCTGCAACAAGGAGTGTATTCGAATCCCTCTCCCGTACCTGTGTTCCTTCTCCGGTCAGCGCCATGCCATCCCTCTCGGAATTGTACCGCGCCAGCTCTCTGGGTCGATTCCATGTATTTATCCCGTGAAAGAATGCGAGAGCAAGGTAACGTTCGTTCATTTGACCCCGCTGTCGTCGATTCCTGTCAGTAAGCACAACCACGGAATACAGACTCCTCCAGACACATACATCCCAAAAGATGGTTGCTCAGTCGAGAAATGTCTGGCTCGTGACCGGATGCACCTCTGGTTTTGGCGAGGAGCTCATTCGACAGATCATCTTGCGCGGCGACAAGGCAATTGGAGCTGGCCGCAATGCAACAAAGAGGTGTCAAAATCTGGCCGAGCTCGGCGCGAGTTTGATTGACCTCGACCTCGCCTGGGACAACAGCAAGATTGAAGAAACAGTCAAGAAGGCAATCTTGACACACGGTCGCATCGACCACCTCATCAACAATGCCGGCTACGGCGCCACAGATATCTTCGAAGAGATGCCGAACGACAGATTAGTCGAGTCCTTCAATGTCAATTTCTTTGGTACCGTCAGCGTCACACGAGCAGCCTTCCCATCCATGCGAGAGAGAGGCTCCGGCAAGATCGCCATCGTTGGTTCTTTGGTAGGTACTCTAGGTTGCGACTCGATAGACATCTACTGACCCGTGTGCAGGCCGGCTGGCAAGGATGCTTCGGTATGTCTGCGTACTGCGCTGTCAAGTATGCATTGGAAGGTTTCGCGGAATCCTTCGCCCACGAATCAGCCATGTTCGGCGTACAGACCTTGATTTTCGAACCGGGCGCAGTCGACACAGGAATCGCAAGCAAGTTCTCGCCCAGTAGAGGCAACAGACTGGCTATTTACGACAAGCTCCACAAGCACGGAGACGAATATTTGGCAAATATGATCCCGCCCGGTGAGACGGTAAAGGCAGTCACAAGAATGGTAGAGGTCATGACTGGTACCGGAATGGCGACTGGAAGGGATACACCATTGCGTCTGCCTTTGGGCAGTGACTGCCTGTTTTCGGTCAGAAAGAAGTGTCAAGAGACGCTCGAGTTGTGTGATCGGTGGGAGGATGTCATCTCGAGTGTCGACCGAGATGATATAGATGAGAAGATGCAGGTCGCAAACGCCTTTGGCGTTGCACAGTGAGGGCGCATCTGAGGATTGACTGCACTCATATCGCGAGCCGACTGAGAAATATCCAAGTGGACTGCGTCAGTTTTACGCGTGCTGTCAGGCGCGCTGTCTGGCTTGGAGCACAGGGAAAGCTAAGCGAGAACATCACACCACTGATTCTATACAAGTGAACGCACGTACGTGGTGCCAGCAGTTGATAACCCAAAGTCGTTACATTAATCTGGAATTTGAATTCAAATATGAACAATCTCAACAAAATACATTGTTACAATGACAACTAATCTTGGAAATGATCCTACGCCCTTTCGGCAAAGTCTAGAACTCAGCATGACCGTGTGGATTGATACTCTTCTTCCTCTGTTCTTGCTTCATGAGAACAGGAGGATTACGTTTCTTGCGAATGGGAGAATTTAGTGTTTTTGATGCTCAAGGTGCTTGAGCTTCGGTGCTGTCAGGTCTTAGTGGGCCGCCGATGAGCTCTCGGTTGGGCCCCAGGGAGGCTGACCGCTGAAAAGCCCCCAAAGACTGGGCCTGTCACCCGCAGATCGCCCAATAAAGCACCTAGTCAAACACTTCGTTCAAACACCAGATACATCGCACGGTTTTTTTTTCTTTCGCTCCGTGCTTTGTTCGCAAATTCGAGTAATGGTAGGCTGCAATGGGACCAAATGAGAATCTGACGATGATTAGGTGCCAAGATGGCAAGCAAACATGACGTGGTCTCGGTGTCACACGCTGTTCCAGCTCCGGTCCACCGACTTCGCTCAAGAAGCAGTCCTGGCAGACTTATTCCAAAGATTGACAAAGCCATGGTGCTCTATGAGATCTTGTTTGTTAACTATCAGTCGATCTGTTTTAGCGAGTTGATTATATACAAATTTACCAGCGGGACGTTTCATAGACGCTGATTGGCTTCTCTAATCGATTGGTCAGCAAGTCGGGCTTTCGGGCTGCCAGGCTTGAACCTCACAGTAGCGTGAGCACCAACACAACCACACTGGGCACAGTATACGACGTCTTGGATCGGGGAGACTATTGTCCCTCAGCCGCTCCATCAAGACGCCGAGCATGACATTACAAAGAATGCAAAAAGTGCCGTCAAGGTATATATCATGTGTAACGCGGGCACGGGTTGGTTGACTATGTAGG
>UYJD01000011.1:905059-932745 GCA_900618795.1 Cyanodermella asteris
GAGCCTCTCGATCTATGGAGTCGCGCTTTTCGTGAAGCTGTCGCAGGCCTCGGAGATGACATTGACGTCGCTCTTCTCAAAGGCAAAAGTATTGAGCAGCTTTTTCAGGAACTTGAAAGATTGGGAAAAGAAGCGACATCCGAATCGGCATTCTTGCGAGGAGTGCAACATCTGAAATCCATACAAGTTCCGCTGGAGAAATTTAAGCTGGCTCTCGATCTAGCTAGACCGCTGACAAGCCTTGAACCTACTGTGAAGACAGTTTTCGGGGTAGTCACAAGCGTGACCGCGGTAAGCTGATGGCCGGGAATCTACGAGATTGCTTCGGGTTCTTATCTGACCTCAGAATAGATTGCCATCAGTCTTGCAAGCATCGACTTGGAGTTCGCGAAACAAATCGGAGCAATGCTAGAGCAAATTTCTTACATCGACGATTGCGACACACTTGGACGAAAAGCTCACAAGCAAGATATTCACAACGTGAGCTCAAAGGCACTCAATCTCATACAGGCTAACCAAGCCAGGCTCTCGTTCGGATATACGTCAAACTTCTGGAATTCTACAAGAGCGCGTTCGAAGTCCTTACCAGAAGAGGTGCGAAAATGATGCTGAAACTAGCCTTGGAGAAAAACCATCTTCCTGAGATCATTCAAGACTTCCTCCGACAGGCTGAGATCTTGCAAAGACTAGTTCAGAAAGCTACGTGGGAGATTGCAGAAGATGTAAAGAATATGCTCTACGATCGCGAGAGTAAGTCTACTCCCCTTTCGCTATGATTGATTTATGTTAAAGTGTGACAGTATGGAAGTGGCTGGATGGAGAGAAGACAGCTCGACAGAGTGCTCATCACGCAAACCTACGCGAAATTAGCGTCGACAGGGCTTGTGAGCTGCTCATCGTCCATCCCTATTTCGATTCATGGTACAACGCTCCCCACTCGCGCCAGCTGACGATTTTCGGCGACATGGGCTGCGGCAAGACAGTGGCCGCGGCGTTCATTGTCGACGAACTCGGCCGTCGAATTCGCCATCAGCTACCAAGACCCAAGTTGTGCTATCACTATTGTCAGGACGATGAAACCGGCAGAGCTGCATACGTGGTGTCTGCTCTGATTCTCTCACTACTGGAACAGCTGCCAGGTTTGAAGAAGTCTTTCGTTGAATGGTACAAGGACAAACAGGCCTGTGGGAACTACGAGCCAGCGACAAGTCGACAGCAACTTGAGATTTTTTTGGATTTGATTCTGGATTCGCTCGACCGTCCCGTGTTCATCGTGATCGATGGTCTGGATGAATGCAACAGAACGTCTAGAGTTCACATTTCCCGTTTACTAAAAGCGCTTTCACACAAAACTACCGTCGTCAAGATTTTGTTGATTTCACGGCCTGACGAGGACTTGCTGGATCAATTTGCCTACGGCTTACAACTCGACTTTCCATCTAGTACGGATAGAGACCGAGCTATTGTCGCTCGAACCGTGGCAATTGGTCTGCCTCATCTGTCAGAGGAAGCACAGGGTCTAATCATTGAGAAGCTCTCTCCTTTGGCAAACGGCTGTGTAATCTGGGCCAAGATGATCGTGGAGCTCATTGAAGTTCGTGAGCTCAAAGCGTTGGGCTCAGTGAAGGCATTTCTTGAAAAGTTACCACTCCCGTCTCAACTTTCTGACCTTTACGACACGCTCATTTCTCGATGTACCTCAGATGATGACGAGAACTTACAGCTGTGTCGAACAGCTCTCACGCTGTTGGCAGCCGTTCATCGTCCACTAAGCATTTTAGAGCTTTCCTGGGCAGTCGCGTTGCAATCAGCACCCTCATATGTGACTACTGTGGCGGGCCTTGCAAACCTGGTAGACCATCAAAGGGTCTTGCGATTGATTCGCCCGTTCATCGCCAGAATTGATTATTCTGATTCCAGAAAACGTCAGGTTAGACTTGTCCATCAGTCAGTCAAAGCATTTGTTTTAACAGGATCGGGCTCCAATGCACGTCTCTCAAATGGAGCAAATGCTCGCCAAGTTTCAAGCTCAGTGAGCGGGCATTTTGAGGAATTTGCGCTGGACAACTGCATCCGATATCTATTGCTGGAGGAGCTTGGTGAGGCCAGTTTTTTTCTCTGAAGATCAGGTGGCTATCAACGAATTGCCCGATGATCCTGATCTTTTCGGTGAGATTGGAGGAGCCGGCTTGTATGACTCCCACTGTACTTGGGAGGAGTGGGAGGCGAGCATGATCCGCTACGATCCAAGTGAACGCGGCTTCGGCGAGTACTTCGTCTATGCCTCCTGCTACTGGGTAGAGCACTTCCAGCTTACTCGAACAAAGTCCGACGCTCGCTTGCGCAACATCGAAAGGCTCTGCCAAGTGAAATCGACAAGGCTAGACAACTGGACACAGCAAAACTGTCGCCCTGGTTGCGTAGTGAAGCCCAGATTTGAATTCGAGAGCGACTTATACGATCCTCTTAGCATCACTTCGCTCTATGGCTCAACTGCGATCCTGAAACACATGTTGATGGAGTCCGATTTCGATTTAGCGAATTTTCAGCGCGAAACATTCACCAAGGCCGCACAGCAAATCGTTCAGTGGGGCGACCTGGGTCGGCTCAGGATCGTCTTTGAGTCCAAACAATCCGAAAAGGTGTGCTGGTTTGAAGTCCTTCGTATGGCAATTAGCGAATGGCGTTATCACAACTTGCGACATGCCGACTGGAATTTGGCATTCAATCTGGTCGAAATGGTGTCGGAGGTGCTTTCTCACAACAACGATGATGTCGAGCTATTCTGCATCGCTGCAGGGGAAGGCTGCTTACCCGTAATCGAACGTCTGAACCCAAGGGCCTGGCATAACGAGCAATCAAGCAGTCAATCCTCTGGAATATCTCCTGTACCATCACACCGGGCGCTGGAATTAGCTGTACTGGGCAATCACGTTTCTGTGGTACGATACCTTTTGAAGCAGGAGTACTTCAAGAAGCACATCTACCGCCTCAACACCCGAAAGGAGAACTTATTACACCTGGCATCCGCGAACTCTAATCCTCACATGTTCCACATATTACTTCCTGTCATGCACGAAGGAACCCACGCGTTAGATGTCGATGGAATGTCGCCACTGATGCGTGTCATCACCAGCCCTGCACTATCTTCCGACCGCCATGAATCAGCAAGACAATTGCTCTCGCAAATGCCCAGAACTCCCTCAGATTTGGATTGGCTAGAAAGCTCTGTACACCTAGCCATACAGGCAGCCGACTCAGAAATGTGCGGTATCCTCGCTCAAGCTGGGGGAGCTGATTCACATTTGGTTTGCAAGCGGTGACAGGATGAGCAGTTAAAAGATGACTGGCAAAAGAGCAAGCAAATGGGTCGTAAGCAGCTTCTATGATCTATCTCCAAACAGCTTAACGAGAGTGCCGTAGACCCTGTATACTTTGTAGTCAAGACGACGGCGTCTCCTATCCTCCTAATGCGGTGGCAGGCTTTCCAAGCAGACCAATGTGGATAACAAAGTCATTTGCAAAAGCGAGTTCGGCACGGAAAAGTATACTCGGTGCAAGGGTGGACCGCAATCTAACAGTTGGCGCGACATTCTTCAGCTTTGGATCTGATGCTGGTTCATGGTCGATTTCAGACGACTTTTGGGTATATTCGGCGGTGTCTGTACCGCTAACCATGTTGCTGCTCATTGCTTGGCTTGGCTGGAGTCGCCTCAGCCTTCGGAGACATGCAAACTGAGACTGGATTGCTGGCTGCTTATGTTTTGAGCCGACAGAATATCAGTGGATAGCACAGGAGCAGGAGGTGAATTTTGGTGGCTGTCGCCGTGGTCAAACTTTGTATGCCTCGAGGGTGATGAATTCACGATCATGCTGCCCTATTATTTTCTGAAGCCACATTGGGCGATGTCGAAACCGATATTCCCCTAAGCGTCGCAAAGATCCCGCCCTGTTCTCCAGCTCAAGCAGCATGCAATGCGCTAGTAGACTTGCATTCGACACCAGCGCCCTTGCTAAGTAGCATCTCTATGATCTTACTGTACCCTCGGAACGAAGCAGCACATGGAGTAGTCCCGTCCTTTCGCGTTGACGTCGGCACCATTAGCGAGCAGCTTTTCCAGGATCTTGCCATGCCCACAGGCTGAATCATACAGCTAAGATGACGCATCAGTGCCCATCAATTGCGATCAAGCAGGTTTTTGCTGGCGCTCCGGACGCGAAGTTCGGTGAATCGACCTCCCAAAATGGCTATGTAAAGGTGTGCGGCCTGTTTTCGGAGAGCCACCCAGAGAGCCACGGCTGAATTTCTTTCATTGGTTGCAACTCCTGTGCGCCTGGCATGCGCCCCGCAGTCACATGTACGACCACTGGATAGAAAGAGCTGGCAGGTCAACGTTTGGAGAGAAGCTGAAAGGTGCCAAGTGCGACGACAGCTCTAGCCATGGGAGCGCTCACCTCTTCGTCCATAGTGACTACGATTCCTCTCCAACAGCGTCAGCGCATGATATGGGACACCCAAAGACCGTTTGAGAGCCATGCCACCCGGCCCCCGTCCCACAGTAGTTCGTGTCCGCGGTCTGCCCCGAGCCGATGCCTCGTCCGCTGAGGCTGCTGTGCGCAAGGCTATCAGTGACAGTTCCGAACAGCAGGCGGAGTGCAAGATCTCTATCGTGCCAGCCTGCAATCGCGAGGACGAGCTTGTTGCTCTAGTTGACTTCCCTGCTGGCCTGCCCGACTTTCTGTCCTTATTAAGAGATGACCAGCTCGGATCATGGCAAGCCGCGACCGATGACGAGGACATCTCCTTCGACAGACACTTCAATGGCTTCACGCAGCTCTACGACGTGGCCGCTCAGAAGGATATTCAGGCAGAGTACGCATCGCCACGACAAGCATCAGCGGCACTAACATTCCCAGCATCATCGCAATATGCGGCATCGACGGCCATGGGTACGGCTCATGGCAGGGTCGTGGCAACACTCGGCGCATGTGGCTGCGACACTTTCTCGCCAAAGACCTGCCTTCGTGCCGGGTGATGACCTACGGCTATAATGCGAAGCTATCGAAGCGCGGGTTCGCCACGGCTGAGGACTACTCGCGTGAGTTCCTCGAAGATCTGAAAAGAGTGCGGGCTGGCAAGGTAGGCGATGCAGTGGCCGTGGCTGACCAGAAACTGACATCGCTTAGGCTCTGCACCGGCCAATAATTTTCGTGGCGCATAGCTTCGGCGGTCTTATCCTCGCCAGAGTATGTACCTCCCTGGCTTTGACAGCCAGCGCTGACGCCGATAGTCCCTTATCAAGGTGATGCAGACCAACGACAGCGACCATCCCGTGCTCGCATCGCTGCACCGGGCGACGTACGGCATCCTTTTCTTTGCGGTACCGCACCGAGGGCTTGATGTGGAGGATATGAGCAGGATTATGGGAGAAGAGAACAACCCGCGGACAGGACTGCTCCAGCATATCAGCGTGGACTCGACACAGCTGCGCTCACAGCTGGAGGACTTTAAGGACATTCTGTATGACCGAAAGGTTGTGTCGTTCTTTGAGACAGAGCAGTCTCAGCGGCTGCAGCGGGTATGCCTGCTACCTAACGATGCTCGAGCCATATCAACACTAACTCTGCTAGAACGAGGCAGGCGAGTGGAAACGAAGCGGCGAGCACTTCACTAGTCTCGAGTCTGAAAGTGCAATCCTACAGCTGCCACGGCAGACCGAAACACGCATTCCACTTCACTGTGACCATTCGACAGTTATCAAGTACGACAGCAAGTACGACGCCGGCTACGAGCGAGCAATCTCGTACCTCAGAGAGTTCGTAGTGGTAGCGCCAGATGTGATTAAGCAAAGATTTTGTAAGTAAGAAGGATGAATAAGGCGTTGAAGCAAGCCTAATTGCTAGCAGCAACGGAGTTATAGAGCCAAGACTTTTCGCTCCCGTTTATGCTCCCGGGCGCTCCGAGGATCGCTTCGTTCACCAGCCGAGTTGATGAGATACGACAGATAGAGCAAGCACTTCCGCAAGGTAGTGATCGGAGAGAAGTCATAGTATATGGTCTCGGCGGCATCGGCAAGACGCAGCTTGCACTCGAGTAAGCGAAGAAATATAAGGATGACTACTCCGCAGTGTTATGAATGGATGGCAGGGATGAAGACTCGCTTAAGCAGAGCTTTGCCACCGTTGCCAAACGTCTAAGTCAGGCTCATCCATCCGATCCAGCACTGAAGCTTGCCGCCGAGTCCGCAGATACAGATGATTCTGTCGGAGCTGTACAGCGTAGGCTCGATCAACAGGGCAATGACCGGTGGCTCATGGCCATTGACAACGTGGACGACCCGCACATTCCAGGCGTGGTCGATGGCCTTTATGATGTACGACAGTACCTGCCAACGACGCTCCAAGGCCACGTCTTGATCACAACACGGCCTTCACAATTACGTATCGGTAGGCAAGTCTTGGTACAGAAGGTACGCAATGACGAAGACTGTCTTGCGATACTAAAGACTAACTTCTAGCACTCA
Organism: Cyanodermella asteris; assembly: GCA_900618795.1. Lineage (NCBI taxonomy): Eukaryota > Fungi > Ascomycota > Lecanoromycetes > Ostropales > Stictidaceae > Cyanodermella > Cyanodermella asteris. Next base: position 911,584 of record UYJD01000011.1, read on the forward strand.
GACCTCGATCTACGTACGTTAAGCTGTCTTCGCGCCAGCTCAGAAGCTAATGCGTTCCAGAACCAAAAGCAGCTGAGCTCGTTCAGCGGCTCGACGGTCTTCCACTAGCTCTGTCGCCAGCTGGAGCGTATCTGGGCCTGGTATCCACCTCGGTAGCGGAGTATCTGAAGGAGTACGAGCGCTCTCGGCTTGAGCTACAGTAAAGCAGCCCGAGATTGACCGATCACGAAGGACGCACACTACAGACGACGTGGGAGATGTCCCGTTGGCGGGTCGAGAGTCAAAATGGATGCGTCTCGTCTGCTTAAGCTCTGGGCATTCTTTAGCCCTGAGGATGTGGGATGGAAGCTGCTTCGATCTGGCAGAGAGGACGCCTCTGAGTGGTTTCTTACCATCACGAGTAGCAAGATAAGCTTCGATAAGCATATGCGGAGCCTCTGCGATCACGGATTCGTGGAATATCAACGCGCGCCAGCAGGGTACGGGATGCATAGCTCTGTGCACGACTGGGTACGTGAAGTGCTCGGCGAGGACAACATAGAGGAGACGAATCTGGCCCTCCGATGCATCTCACTTACGGTTCCATACGACGACGAAGCGGAATATTGGATCACGCAACGACGGCTACTCGGGCATGCAGATAGTTTTAAAAGGCATCCTAATTACCGACATATAGGACAAATAGAAGCCGTATATATACATCACCTCGGAACCCTATACGGTGACAAGGGTAAGCTGGCGGAGGCTGAGGGGATATATACACGGGCGCTGGAGGGCTAACAGAAGGCGCTGGGGGCGGAGCACACGTTGACCCTAGACACGGTTCACAATCTCAAGATTTTCTTCGCAGATCAGGGCAAGCTGGCCGAGACGTAGGCAATCTACGAGCCGGTGTGGCAAGGCTACGATATGAAATCCAGTGGAGCACAGGTCCACACTTGAAGAGCAATACTGAGAATGCGTCGCCGTCGGTCGGCTAGAAGCATTTCTTCGCTGAAGAATTGCTGTCAGAAAGCGGGCGACGAAAGATACCGTGGAAGCGGTTTGACACAGGTATGGTCTGGAAGTTCTCATCCAGAGCCGAACGCCTCTAAGGAAAAGTAAAAGCAGTGACCAAAAATAGACCCCTCAAAACCATAAGTTCGATCATTGCTCATCAGGGTGATACCAGCTTGCAGTCTAAAAACAGCGTGTTCCCTGTCATGTTCAAGGAAGATAGTGTTCTCACGTCTTCCAAAGCCTCTCGCTTTAAGAAAAGTGCAAACCGTATCTGGAAGCCCCTTTTCTCGCTTAATTTCTCCTTCAAGGATGCAATAGTGTCTGACGTTGTGGCCGTAATGGACGTCAATTTCCCATTGTTGTGTTTGACAGCAACTCTGACCTTGCCAGGTTGCGACGAGTGGCTAGGCCGTGCCATCCCCAGCTTAGAGCAAGGAGCCATGCCGCGTGTTCCACAAGCCTCTTCCAGGAGTTCTTCCAGATAAAATATCGTACGAGCATAGCCTATGTCATATTTGTTGTTGAATTGTATGATGGACGAATGGTCACTGTTCAGGGGAACTCGTGTCTCAATCTGCCTCGGAAGATGCAGGACGGCGCTATCCGGTCGAAGGGTGTCGTAATAGTCGCCTGTTGGTACCCACTGTCCTGCTGCATTCTTGACAGGTCAGTCATTGGTTTCTGCTCAGTAGGACTCGCTTACCCGCTGCAACCGTCGCGACTGTTCAGTCTCGAAAAAGGAAATCAATTTTCGTCCATACAGGGCATTGCTCAGTTCTTCAAGCTGCAATTCCAGCTGCCTCGAGTTTAGGCTAATCTGCTGGATGAGACTTGTTCGCGGATGGCTCTCGCTCTGAAGTATGTGGCTGATATCCTCTAAATCGAGGCCTCTATGTGGCACCGCGAAGAATAGTACACCACAAGTGGCTCGATGAAGCGAAGAAAGCGTAGGATGATCGCTATCGGTCATTTGCATCGCCTTGATCAGAGACTGCTGCCGTTAGTGCTGGCATTGTGTGCTAAACGTGACGCTCACTCGGGCCAATATGATACCACCGAAACCATGGGCAATGAAGATGATCGATCGCTGTCGGACCTGTTCGCCTCAGCTCAAGTTTATAACTGTTCACCAGTTCTGGTTTACCTCTCCACTTCGAACACGCTTCAAGTCTTCAAGGAACTCTTGAGCATAGTTTTCAAGGCTCGCAAAGCCGCGTTTGACAAGCCTAGATTCGTAGCCGTAGATCAAAGTCCGACAGTCTGGCAGGTCTTTGCAGAGAATATTGCGGAGCCACATGCACTCAAGGTTGGTTCTGCCGCGCCAGGAATCATATGCATGGCTATCGATGCCGCATAGTGCAATAATGCTATATAAGTGAGCGTCGAGCCCGGTCTGAGGAGGAATGGATCATACTCTGCTCGCGTGTGTGCAGAAGACACTGTGTTGTAAAGTTGCGTGAAGCCATGGAAATGCCGGTCGAAAGACAGATCGTCTCCATCTACCGTGATCTGCCATGATTCGAGCACGTTTTCTACAGAATGTGATGTGAACTTGGGTGGCCATGAGCTGAAGTCCACAAGTGCTACGAGCTCATCGTCGCGGTCGCAGGCTGCCGTGATCGAGACGCGGTACTCTGAGGGTTGCTGCAGATTGTTGTCAATGGCATTACGAAGCCGCCGCTCTGCTAGGAGATGATCAGTTCGAGGTAACCCTCGGACTCGGACAGTTACTGGGACAGCGTCCATCAAGCAGTCAAAATATGATATCGAAGTCTCGCCAGACTGTGCTGCTCATCTCTACATAGACATCGCCAGCCTTGGTCGGTCCTGTCGAGCGATAATGATAGGTGCCATTGACAGTCAGCTGTTGACGCTATACTGCCTGGTCGGCGGCCAGGTGGGGTTGTGGGATTCTTTGAGACGTCCCGCTCGCAGCTTTCCCAATTCTGCCTTCAGATTCGCCCCAGTGTCAGTCTCGTTGGAAAGGACGCCCCGCAGGCCTTGTCAGTAAGCCATTCGACACTCCACAGCCAATACCCTCCCCCCATCAGAGCTATCTGTGGCCCAGGGCCGATGGCCGGCGATACGCCCGAGCGGCGCCAAAAGCAATCAGCGGATTCGTGGATTTTTTGAGATCTGTGCAAGCATAAGGTCAAGTGTATCGTTACGATGCCTCTCGATACGGAGGGTTCGTCTGCAAGGAAATAAAACGAACATCCGCTGTAAAGCGAGGGTGCTGTTTCAGACCAAGTCACGCGGGCTTCGGATCGGAGGTTCAAACACCCGCGAAGAGCGGCGGGTCGTGCCCACGCCGGATCGAGGGTATTTGAACCAGCATTATTATTATCATCGTCATTCGTCGGATGCTGACGAACCCGAAATACCTTCGAGAACGTGATTATTATGCATGTGAGTCTTGGCAACGTGTCTATGCAAGGCTGAACGGCATTTAAGGCCAGTGCGCATAAGTCATGGCCCACCCCAAAATCGACTTGGTTGAGACGTGTATAGTGGGGTTAGGGGGCTACAGCCACTGATGTATCACCTATCGACAATCGACTTCAGGGGCATCACGAGCTAATTCCGGGCCACTGCCAAGTCGGGGTGCGCGCTGGCCTTAATTTCGCTTGTGTTTCTTACATACACTTGGACAATGAACACTCTGATAACCCTGGTATGATGTGGACTGATGCCATCGCAAGTTTCTGGCGGATGAGTATATCCACATGACCTCTGCCGGGCCAGTGATTGCCTACGATGCTGCAGCGAGCGAAACAGTATGCGTCCCCTCGACCCCGAAAGCTTAGAATTTTGTGAATTTTATGACGAACATATTCCTGAGTACTCGATTCTTTACCATCCCTGGTCCATGGAAGTCTCATATTACGACTTTCGAGCCGATAAGCGTCGGGGCACTATCGGGTGGCCGAAGATTGGCAAGCTCTGTGTGATCGGCCGTCGAAATGGCTTACCATATATCTGGATCGATACCTGCTGTATCGATAAGACCAGCGGCGCCGAGCTGACAGATGCAATCAACTCGATGTACTTGTGGTATAAACCTGCGAAGATTTGCTATGTTTTCTTACCAGAGACGTGCATCCGTGCCTGCACGCAGAACTGCCTCTGCCAGAAGCCCCTACAGCAGGCTTCGTCAGAGACTCAAGCACGGGATGAACTTGATGTAGTGGGTTTGAGACAACGTTCTATGAGAAGCAGTTTCGTGATAGCGTTTGATTCACCAGAGGCTGAGCTCTTCAAGAGATGCTCGCTCCAACGACGCTTGCCTTCTACAATTCGGCATACAAGCGGATAGGCAGTCGCAGACGGCTCCCCACTCAGCTCCGAGATTAGCGGAATCAGTAGGGACTTGCTCGCGCGCCTCCAATTCGATCCGATCTCAAAGGTATCGTTCGCTTCGAAAAAGCTGTGGCTTCGAAACGTCAAACAAGTCGGGGCGAAGACATAGCTTGCAGCCTTCTCGGCTAGCTTGATATCAACATGCCCCTCCTATACGGCGAAGGCCGCGAAAGTGCGTCACCAGATTGCGAAAGGAACATCTCGTACGCAACAGCGATAAATCCGTTCGTCTGGGATCGCAATATATCGCAAGGGCGACAACGGGTGTGAGGCCACCCGACCTAAACCTACTTGCTTCCAGCCCTTCCGCCTTCAAGAACTCGGCCAACATGGTCAAGACCCAGTTCACCTCAGCCAGCGACGTCGTCGGCAACCTCGGTGTCGAGCTCGAGATGCCCACGTCCCGCTTTCTGAGCGGCGCGCACGCTGGCGTCCCCATGCTCTACGAGCTCAACAGCTACAAGAAACACGCGTCCAACGCCTCCATTTGGCGATTCACATGAAGGTCGTGATTAAGCCGCGCCCCAGATGCGTCTGGCTTGGAAGCATCGAGACCAGCGATCGCTCGCCTCTCTACGTGCAGGAGGATGGAAGTTTTGTGGGCATCTTTAGTGAGACTCCGACGACACCCTTTTCTTCCCAAGTTCGTTTCAGGTTTGGCATGCGGGAGAGGTTGGTGTCGAGGCTATCGTTGAGGACGAAGACCAATGCTGGGGCGGGGAGTTCGTTTTGGGAAAATGGCAAGTTTTGGGGTCATGCTGTCTTGTTTCGTCGCATCGCGTTCAAGCAGCTTTTTCTATGATTTCGCTGTTTTAAAACGACTAACAACTGAAGCTGAGCCTTATCTCGAGCCTGTGATAGAAAGGAGGTGGTGCGCCCAAGTCGTTCTGACTCTTTCCGGGCACCATCATGAATCAGGTCACGAGTCAGGGTCATCTCTATCGGCGTACAGTCTGGAATCGCTCTGGTCAAAAACTCCTTGTAGACGAATCCAGAATGCATCGCACATATCAGCAAAGTTGAAAGACAAATAATTGACAAGATGTGTTTCGAGGCTACAAGCAAGCCACCCATTGCACTTACAGATGGATCGATGAACAAGGCGAGTTGGATGAATTGTATAGAATCTCCGTATTTTCGGTCGACGTCGCTGGTGACTGTTGCTTTTTCGCTGACGGCAAAGCAGCCACATGCCCCTACTTGCAACCAAGGTGTGGTGCGTAGTTAGCGCCAAGCCTTTCACACCCAAGAACGTGTTCTTGCGGCTTTACTTGCGACGCTATCAACATAGATAGATCAACAAAAGGCAGCCATGGTAGAAAAGCTCGTATTGCCGGCGCCGTTGAGCCGGTCAGAGGCATCAAGTCTAAGCGCATCACCGTGTCTTGGCGTCCTCCAATTCGTGCATCCGCTGCCCGAAAGCTTCTTCCGTCTATTATAAGCAAGACGACCAGCTGGCATCCCTGTCTGCCCTCTCCTGACTATTCCCCTCTACCCGACAACTCATCCGGCCCATGCTCTGGTTTCCTGGTCGATGGATCTGCCGTGCAACGAGCCACGGCCCAGCCCAAACAGCGTCGCCATGACCGTCTTCGTCCTTTCCGATATTTCGCCCTGTCATCGACGCATTTCGCGCACAACACCTCTCTCCTGACCGCCAGAAGAGGACGATGAAACCTTCATCGGGGGAGATGGCCTCATGATGCGTCAGACCGTCGGCATTGCTGTTTCGTGCTTGACCTCTCGACTTCGAAGCGCGTGCTCGCCTCACTCGTCGCCGGAGCGAATGGGCTTGACCACGGACTAAAACCTGCCTGCGGCTCCACAAAATTGACACTAGGCTTTTGCAGTAGCTTGATCTTCTAGAGAAATGTTGTGTGTGATCTGCATCGGGTGGAGTATATTCCCTGTTCTCGCCTCGCTTACCTCGTGAGAACGTGCATGACTTACAATTTGACGCGGGCTTCTGCTACTGTACAGCTTGCAGCACAACAATAAAGCCTCTGCTTCTCCCTCCCCATCGTTTCGCACTGTTTGAGGTTCTCACATTACGATCTGCCATGCATAGCGAGTGTATCATCTGATCGCTGCTGTGTCCATAACTTATATCCTCGTTCCCTGCCTGCGTTACGCCTGAGCTGTCAGGATATTAGCCTCTGCACATACTGATTGACCTCGCTGCTCAGTCTTGTACGACGGAATTGCATTTCCTTATCAGTGGTAAGCGAATCCCCATTTCCTTTTTCGCCAGACATCGTTCCGCGACCTTCAGCTTGGAGTTCGTGCAACCGCCATGGCCTACCTTTTGAGCTGCGGGATCCCGCATCGCGCCGCTTATCAGCCACCCTGCCAGCATCAGGCATCAAAAGAAACGAGGTACCATGTGTCAAACAGCACGAGTCTGCTCGAATCTGCATTTGAGTGGCCGGGTGGCCAGGGCCGTTTACTTTCTGCGTTACGGTTCAGGCTCTGCATGCATGTCTCAATGGCTGCACTCACATGAGCGTGAAGCTTTTCCGCTATTTCTGCGGCACATCAAAACAGTACTTCAACAAACACCTTCCCCACGAGCTGCCACGTTGCGAGCAAACCCGTCCCGTGCTTGTGCTCGTGTTTGTGTTTGAGCGTCCTTGCGCATCTGCAGCCTGTATCTTCTGCCTGCCGGTGAGCCTGCTGTGACTGCCGAACTCGTGGTGCCGAAGCTTGGACTACTGCACGAGCCTTTCAAGATCGAGCTCTGCTAATATCCTGGTTCTAGTTTGACGCGCAATTTTCTTTCTGGTAATTGTCGTCTCGGACAGAATCAACCCCCATTTGGGCGACGAAACCATGAAGGTGGCACTATTCCTGAGTCTGCTCGGCTCCGCCAGTGCGAACATCATCTTCAACCATGTTCAGCTTTCATGCGACGCCAACAACACTGGGGTCAACAATGTGAATGGGATTACGGGCTGTCTACGAGGGCAGGTCTGTATGCGTGATGGTAGTTGCTCTGCTCCGCAACGTCTGGTCCGTGATCTGGGAGCGAACGGGTTAGAACGCCGAGGTCAGTGATGACATGAACTCCTGCTGACACTGCATGCTCACAAATATGTTCGACTGAGGAAACAAAAGGCTGACAGTCTCCTTTTGTAGATACAGCACCGCGTTCAGACGGACGTTGTGGCAAAGATTTCGATGGCGCCACTTGCGATGCCAATGGTCCGTACGGGGGATGCTGCAGCCAGTACGGATATTGTGGATCTACCACTGGTCACTGCGACCCAAGCGAGGGATGCCAAAATGGATGCACCTCGACTTCATCTTCCGCTCCGGCGTCTTCGCCTTCTGGCTCCGGTACAGCTACACGTGATGACGGCAGATGCGGCAGTCAGTTCAACGGCGCGACTTGCGATGTGAACGGTCCATATGGAGGTTGCTGTAGCTCATACGGCTATTGCGGTAACACGACAGCACATTGTGATGCCGCTCAGGGCTGTCAAAGTGGCTGCACCTCTATCCCGGTGACAACTACGAACAACGGCGGTGGTGGTATCAATACTGCAACACAGACGCTGACTGGCGAGCCGGTTGTGAGCCCAAAGACTCAATCGGCAGATCCCTCAGCCACTGGTGTTCCAACTACGGATGGTACTTGCGGTGCTGCGTACGGTGGTACTATTTGTGGCGACTGGACGCAAGGCTCCTGTTGCTCCATGTATGGTGAGTCATTGGCGGCATCTGATTTACAAATGAGACCTTCTCATACGATGCACATGCTGATCGGTTGATGCAGGATTCTGTGGTAACACAACAGCACACTGCGGATATGGCTGTCAAAGTGGACCTTGTGATTCTGCGCCTTCTGCACCGGCGCCAGGACCATCTGTGGCTCCAGCCAATGCGAACGGCGGTAGCATAAAAATCGTCGGACGAAGTGGCGTTCCAGCGATGCACGCTGGTTTAATGCAGAACGGAAAAGTCATCTTCCTGGATAAGGTCAGTACCGATGCTGTCGTCCCAATGACAGCTACTGACAATGGATTTGCTAGGTCGAGAACTACACCCAGCTCAATACATCCGATGGTTACTACGCATATTCGTCGGAATATAACCCCTCCACGAACGAAGCTGTGCCACTGGCCTACAAAACGAATGCCTTCTGCTCAGGCGGTGCCTTCCTGCCCGATGGCCGATGGCTTTCGCTTGGTGGCAACGCTCCCTTGAGTTTCATCGATCCCAACGTCGGTGACGGCTTCGATGCAATCCGATACCTCTCTCGATCTGCCACTGACAACAGCCTCGATGGCAAGGACTGGTCAGAACCTGGGAACAAGTTAGCATCAGCGAGATGGTACGCCTCCGCCCAGACTATGCCAGACGGTACCATCTTCGTCGCATCCGGTTCTCTCAACGGCCTCGACCCTACCGTGCCAGCAAACAACAACCCAACTTGGGAGCTCCTCAACAACCAAGGCATCAGCAATGGCGCTAACGTTGATATGGCAATTTTAGTCAAGAACCAGCCGTACTACATGTACCCCTTCCTGCACCTGATGAAAGATGGCAACCTTTTCGTTTTCGTCTCCAAGTCCTCCGAGTCCTTCAACGTCGGCACCAATACCACCGAGAAGGTTTACCCTGACCTTCCCGGCGACTATCGTACGTACCCAAACACTGGCGGCTCAGTTCTCCTCCCCCTGAGCAGCGAGTCAGACTGGAACCCGGACATCATTATCTGCGGCGGTGGCGCGTACCAAGACATAACCTCTCCCACCGACCCCTCTTGCGGTCGTATCCAGCCGCTTTCCGACAACCCGACATGGGAGATGGACTCGATGCCCGAAGGCCGTGGCATGGTCGAAGGTACCCTGCTCGCTGACGGAACCATCATCTGGGTAAACGGCTGCAACCAAGGCGCGCAGGGCTTCGGACTCGCACGCGACCCAACCCTCGAGGTCTTGATCTACGACCCGGCTCAAGCCCACGGCGCCCGCTGGAGTACCGGCCCAAGCAGCCAGATCGCTCGCCTCTACCACTCCGTCGCTCTCCTTCTCCTCGACGGCACACTTATGATCGCCGGATCGAACCCCGTTGAACAGCCCGTGCTCACGCCAGTCCCGAATCAGACACCTTCAGAAGATTACGTGACCGAGTTCCGTGTCGAGAACTATGTTCCGCCGTATCTGTCCGGCGACAACGCAAACAAGCGCCCGACAGACGTCAAGCTGGGAAGCACAAGCTTGAAGGTCGGCGGCACGTTCACTGTGAGCTTCACGGCACCGGCTGGAAACAAGGCTGTCAAGGTCGCGCTGTATCATGGTGGATTCGTCACGCACAGCGTGCACATGAACCATCGTATGATGTTTTTGGATACGACTGGATTCAACGCTGGCTCAACGAGTCAGACGTTGACGGTCTCGATGCCGCCGAATAATAACATTGCGCCGCCGGGTCCGTATGTCGTGTACGTGACCGTGGATGGTGTTCCGGCTATCGGCCAGTTCGTGTCGGTTGCATAGCAGGTTGCGTGCTGGAACCAGAGAAGCAGAGGATGAAACCTGAGTAGGTATTTCGGTGTCTACATTAATGATGCGTATAGAATACATATTAGCTCAGCCTGACTGCATACAAGAACGCGTTTCCTCGAGTGTACCTCGCCTTCATGTTCACCCGTAATGGGGTATGGAGGCTCATTTCTCGCCCGGGACAGGCTCTTAATGATGAGATCGATGTCCAGCCCAACAAAAAGCGAAGAGCTCTGTCTTACGGGGCAGCACAGGCCACTAAATGTTGAAATATAGTTTTGACGATCGGAAGCACGAGAAGTTCCCTATAGCTGCGAGGCCAAGATGTTTGGGGCCTCCTTGGGCTGCACGTGATCCACGCCTTGGCACTAGCTCACGGTCACGGTTTGCAGCTCACTTTGACTCTTGAGCTCGAGCATACACATAATACGATGATTTTCCAACATACCCCCTTCCTGTCGTATGACTTGCCAGTTGAATCTGCCTGTTCGTTCGAGAGCCCCAAGTGGAGCACACATTGTCCGAAGTCCCGAATCAGATGATGTTTGAATCTGCGGCCTCAGCCAAGCACGCTTTGCTTGTGCTGAGGTTTGGGCAAACAGCTCGTCATTACCACTGCCAGGGTCCGAGACGTGGAGAGCGGGTCCAAATCGGTGAGAGTGACAAAGAGTGCAGAAGTATATTCGGGAGCGTGGTTTCGTCACTCATGGTTTATGGAGGCAAGTAACACTTTTTGCCTCCGTCGCCGACCAGAACGCGACGGGATTCCATGCTTGTTCCCGTCGAAGATGATCTTCGGCCAGGTATCAACAGCGACGACTTCCTTGCGAACATCTGATCTACAGTCTGAGTGCGTGATTTCATCAACAAGGACAGGGTTGTCATACCGATTGCACAAGAGGGCGTCTACCAAATCGAGTGGCTGCAAAGCTATATACATGAGTTACAAGGCCTTCTCGCTCGTGTTAGGAGATGTACCATGCATTGCCTGTCTACTGTCTTTAATGTTCGTCGGAGATCTGCTATATTTGTGACCGCTATGGAAGCTCTTTCTCTGGGTGGCTTTTCCCAGTCCATGGTCTGGGTTGTCTGAACAACAAACCATTGTTGTCTTTGACGCTATTCACCATCAGCTTTGAAACCCATCTTTGACATTATCTTTTCTTCACCGTCTCAAGACGCTATGGAAGTGGTCAGGCTGACGTGATCTCATACGGAGTCGGCCGTTCACGTTTTGGTCACTCCTGCCCAAGATCATATCTTGAAAGCGTCACAGACCAGAACCGTTTTGCGCTCACGTCAAATGGAGCACTAGCTTACTGTTCATCCTGAATTTGAATTTTGTTTTCGTCAAGCTCAGATCGCAATTACAATTCATTGATCTTGCTTTGGAGAGAGTCAACATCAGTGTGTGACGCAGGCCTCCTGCTAGCGAACTCCCACGTTACTGCAAGAGCGCTACACCAAGCACTATATCACTGTATTCACCAACCGCCAACCTGTCAAGACCAATTCACGTACCAAGTCCTTGCAATATTTGCCTATAAGGATGCGGCCAAAGCATGTTGTACTCTTCCCTCACTCCAGAATCTCACCACTGCCTTCCTCCCCTCCTGCGATCACCGCTACAATTACGAAGCTCGTTCAGTCTACTTGGTCTGTTCCAATAGCATATTCTCTCTCAAATTAGAATATCCCACAGTTCGCCAAAAAGAAACGACGATGTCAAATGCAAACAACAACCAGTACATTCAGCGCCGTCGTCAGGATGGGTCCCAGGAAGCCTTGAAGACTAAGGGAAAGCGTTTGCTCAATGAATATCTTCCCCAGATGAGAAACATGCAACCGGTCGCTGATAGCGTCATTCGTGGCTGGGCCTCCGCCCTCCAGACCAGGTTCCAAGATGTCGCCCCTCACAACCCAGCGGACCTCGTTGGTCTCACAGTGAATCAAGTGGTTTGTTACACATACATTGGTCGGTAAGTTTCGTAAACTCGTCTCAAAGTTGCCCGAAATAGTAACTAATCGTCTTTCCAGATTCGACGAGGCACTCAGCCATTGGTTTATAGCAACGACCCCGGATTGGCAAAACCTCCAGTGGAACGGCGGTCACTTCTTCGTCGGAACTATGCGATGGAGCGAAGTAAGTTTTTCCCCTTCCAGTCTGTTTAATGATGTTTGCTAACTTGAGTCAAATAGATCGTGGCTGGCCACTACTGTCGCCTTGCTGGTGGACAGACAACCAATATGATCGGCCACCTGAAGAATATTTTTATGCGGAACTTGCATTCACCGCAATTCAGTGCGCTCCTGAACAACCTCGGATACTCGTCAAGGTACATCCATTCCGTATTCGCTTCGATATTGTCTCAAATGCTAACTTATCGTGCTCTTTAGTGACAACACCTGGTACACATTCACGACCGACCAGAACAGAGCGAAGATGATAGTGGCCTGTGAGGTCTGCTATGGCATTATCTATCTGTTGGGCATGCATTGGGACAAGTTTCCTACCGGCACTACCATCGTCAAGATTCTCATGAACCCCGGCCTTCAACAACTCCAAATTCAGCTCGGAATAGACACTGACACGAACAGAATCGCGTCCCGGTACACTCATGAGGGGCTGCTAAAACCCAAATACGCCAAGCTAAACACAGCCACCTACCAGCAGGGTAGTAGCTCGCGCCGCTGAACGGGGGCCGGATCAGTTGACTACAGATGGTGCAAGGCGTGAACAGGATTTCGGTCTGACCAACGTATCCTGTCGTTGCACAAAGTGACCGAGAAGACATGGAACTCTTGGCATAAGCTTGTGAGACGAGATGGTCTGGTCGAAGTTGCGAGAGAAATGGCTTAGAGACTCTTAGAGCAAGACTGTGCGAGACCAAAAGGCACCCAGTCACTATTTGCGACAAAAGTATCAAGCATGGTAGAATGAACATGATGCAAGAGACTCTGAATGTGATGATACTCAATAGATGCGCGACCGTAATGAAAAGCCGTTTGTTCCGCTCAAGATCCTGAATCTGGATAGCCACCGCCCGGAAATCAGACGCTGCAAGCGACATTTGCCCCGATTTCATCAGCGAAGAAGGTTGAATTGTTGTGTCGGTGATCAACTTTACACCGGGCGATACACGCCATCAGTGTGTCGAGGTTCAAACAATTCCCTTGTTCCAAACGTGAGCTCGCTTCGCCATTCATCTGGTGTCTGTCAAAGGATTGTATACCCGTTTCTGAGTTGAGATTCTGGCCTTAAATGAAGCACTCCTCACTGTCAGCGTGCTGCCCACAAGATGCTCGAACAGAACACCATTCACCCAGATCCATTGTCGCGATCATATATATCAATTCGTAGCCATGAACCTTGTAGCTTTCTCTTCAGCCCACCACCTCACCACCACCTTCTACCTTCAATCGCTATCACTGCTCAAATACACTTGTCAGCTCATTGCTTCATCTGCGTTCCAACAAGCCCAGACTTATCGAACATCTTGGACCCACGATCTTCCAACACGAAACGCCCTGATTTTTGAACATGTCGTCAAACATCCAACGCCCTGTCTACACTTTCGCTCAGTACGAGACCCGTGGTCGTTACCTCCTCACCCAAAAGCTTCCTCAGCTGAAGACAGATCCCCAGGCCCAAGTCAACGATGCCAAGATCTCTAGCGACGTTTACAAAATCGGCCATGAATTTCAGCGAAAGGACTGGTCCGGAAACGATGTGAGCGACATTCCCGTTAGTTATTCCAAAAACAAGTACGCGGGGCTCGCAGGTACCCGTCAAGCAGGATGTACTTGGGCTCTTGCTGTATCCAATGACTGCCCCAAAATCATCTGGGAAGGCTGGCGATTCAGGCGCGATTCGATGGCTTGGAGCGACTTCGTGACCGCCTTCTTCAAGGTGTGGACTACACACGCGAGCTCGATCCGCAATATAAGGTCCGTACAAACTCGTGACATTGTCAACCAAAGCTGGTTAGCGGTCATCTCGGCTATGCGGCCCCAGATTGGATATTTAAACCAGTGGTTCGCTTTCACCCCGAATATGCAAGGTTTTGCGGCCCTCGCAGCCACTGATGTGGCGAAAGGCGTGATTTATCTCATAGGACAACACGCTGCGTGCTTTGATCCTCGCTTCACCGTTGTTCAGATAAAGATCAACGCGTTCTTGAGTCAAATGGTAATCGAGCTCGGAATCCTCACCGCGACAGGCTTCCAACAATAAGCGATTGACACAGCGCCAGTCGAGACACAACCCATGGTGCGACTGTGAGCTTTACAGCTCTGAGCATATCCAGAAAACAACCTCGAACGACTGACGACCCGATAAGACGCTAGCCCAAAAGGCACTTTCAAAGTCGCGGTTTGCTCCAGTCTTCGCAGGCACACTGCACCAGCTTTTGATTTGGGACGCGTTGCTAAATAGGCTGACAGATTTTGCTAGGGAGTTTGCATTGATAATAACATAGATAGGTGGGGAACCGGTGCAAGCCTTTTACACCCCTCCTGCGCGATGCGCGAAAGAAAAATTGATATTGTGATATCGGCAAGTGTATCATTTGTAACATATATTGACCGCAGGTGAGTTGAGAGTTTTTCTGCCCCTTTGAGCTGACAACATGCTACTGAACAGCGATCAAGCCGGGGAATTTCCAACCGCTTTGGCGCGAGGGCAAGAACGAAGACAAGACGGCGTAGGAACGCGATGAGTACAGGCGATGGACATGTATGAGACAATGGCTATGAGTATTTTCAAGAAAGGTAAAGGCGGAGAACAACGGGCGACAGGCTTCGAGGAGTATAGAATGATGCCACGAACCTGGAAGGAGACCAGTGTACTTTGACTGGCATGAAGGTGAGCACTGAGCATAATGAACGAACACAATGACAAGACAAATGTGGAGAGTGATGAGAGCGCGACTGTACACATAGGTTCACCTGATTCGAAAGATGGATGGCGTTGTTCAAATACTGGATTGTTTCAAGATCGAGAATGAAGATTGATAGTCGGTTTCTGTCAGTCAGTTGCTAGTCACGTGACAGGCGTGAAAGTCGGTTGCAGACTTGGCTCAATCCATCAGACACTCTCGCCCATGCTTGGTCCACCGCCAGCTCAGCGTTCCACACTCGAGACATTATTTCCCTTCCCCTCCTCCCCCCTCGAAGCGTCGTTACGAGATACCAAGCTGCGTGTAGAGCGCCTTCTTGCCTTCAACCCCCGCCAGCACTGTCGTCTCTTCCGCGCCGCCGTCGAGCCATCCCGCGAATCCCTTGAGACCCCGCGTTCCCCTTTCGCTGGGTGAGCTCCAGCTGCCGAACTGCTCCCACCGTCTGCTCAGCGCCACCCAACATGGATAACAATCGCTTGCACACCAACTTCCCTCGGGACCAGCAGGGTAACGGCGGAAACGGTGGAGGCTACGGTAATCAGTATCCAGCCGACAGAAACGCATACCCGACCACCCCGTCTACCTTCCCTCAACCCGTCTTTTCTCCTCAAATCAGCCAGCAGGACTACGCCACTGGCGCCCAAAACCCCTACTTTGCCGGAGCATACCAGCAACAACAGCAACACTATGGCACAAATGCTCAGTACAACGCAAACCAGGCACAGTACATGGCTGCTCAGAACTACAACCGAGGTGCTTACAATGTCAATGATCCGAACGCTGGCCTGGCTCAGCAGTTCTCTACACAGAACTTGGGCACACCGAGACAGCAAGGTGCATACCCACAACAGCAGCAGCCACAACAGCAGCAGCCACAGCAGCAGCAGCAACGCCCACGTACTGGTGGCGGCCAGAATGGGCAGCCGCAGGGCGGACACCTCGGTGTACCGGGATCTTCCTCGAAGCCGTCGACATCAGACAATGAGGGCCCTGTTCCGAATGGAGGCTACAAAGATCCCAACATGTATTCGGACAATGTGGTCAAGAGAGTGACAGGTCTGAGAATCATCATTGAGGCCTTTTTCAAGGACAACATTACAAGAGCAAGGGAAAGGAACGTCCGCGCAAGTGAGCTAGACACTGTCTTGAACGACCCGAAAACACTTCAGGGGGACAAAGATGCAGCATCCCGCAAGCTCTGGCTCAAGGAAGTCGAGCATTTGCGATTGCTGCGTCGCATCGAATCTCCTGCCAATTTCTCCACAATTCGCATCATCGGCAAGGGTGCTTTCGGTGAGGTCAAACTCGTCCAGCGCAAGGCCGACAGCCAGATCTACGCTCTGAAGTGTCTCGTCAAGTCTGAAATGTTCAGGAAGGATCAATTGGCTCACGTCCGTGCCGAACGTGATATCCTCGCGGAGGCTGATTCGCCTTGGGTGGTCAAGCTCCACTCCACGTTCCAGGACAAAGCTTTCCTGTACATGCTGATGGAGTTTTTGCCCGGTGGTGATTTGATGACCATGTTGATCAAGTACGAAACATTTGCACCCGACATTGCGCGATTCTACATGGCCGAGATCCTCTTAGCCATCGAGGCGGTCCACAAGCTTGGCTTCATTCACCGTGATATCAAGCCTGACAACATCTTGCTGGACAGGTCTGGTCACTTGAAACTGACTGATTTCGGTCTCTCTACTGGTTTCCACAAGCAGCACGAAGCGTCGTATTACCAGAAACTTCTCCGCGGCTCATCCTCATCGAGCAGCAGACAGACAAACCGCCAGTCAGTCAACTTGGAGCAGATCAATCTTACGGTCAGCAACCGAGGCCAAATCAACAACTGGAGAAAGTCTCGCCGAGTCATGGCCTATTCGACGGTCGGAACGCCCGATTACATCGCGCCCGAGATCTTCAGCGGTCAAGGATACACTTTCAGTTGCGACTGGTGGTCACTCGGCGCGATCATGTACGAATCTGTTATCGGTTGGCCGCCATTCTGTGCCGATGACCCTCACGAGACGTAAGTAACCGACGGGCGCTCAACGTCGATATGCTAACATTCGAGCAGATACCGCAAGATTGTCAACTGGCAGCAGACCCTCTTCATCCCTGACGATCTTCCCGAGAAGCTTGACCCTGCTACTGAAAGCTTGATTCGCAGCCTCCTTTGCGACTCGCCAAACCGCATCGGACACGCTGGCGGTCCCCACGGAGCCACCGAGATCAGACAGCACCCATACTTCCACGGCGTTGACTGGGATTCTCTGCGAACAATGAACGCGCCATTCAAGCCGGTGCTGAAATCCAACGTCGACACGGAATATTTCCCCATCGAAGACATTCCTCAGGAGGATCACACGCAAGCGTGGCAGCGCGAGGCCGACAAATACGACGATGCAGCACAGGCAGAGATGACACTTCCGTTCATTGGCTACACTTTCAAGCGGTTCGGATAGACGTGCATGCAGGGAGATCAGCAGGCTGGGTCAGGGTCGAGAAACGGCAATTATGGTCTGAAATGATTTCATGACGTTGATGCGAGTCCAAAGGAAGGAAGACTGGCGGCCAAGAGAAAAGGCAAGACCAGGCGGTAACAAAGATAGCGGCGCACCAAGACGCCCGAGCACAATATGCATGGCTAGGTAGGAGGAAGCAGTCTGGCATGTTGAAATTGATAAGACCCAAGCAATCAGCAATGAAGAAGCATTTCTGGCGTATGGCGCCTCGGTCCGCCTGTCCGTGCATTGCTTTGTGCTGGACAGCCATGAAAACCTATTCACAATTGCATTCGGTGGCTCCCCCATGCGCCCGTCGCCAGATTCGTTGTCAGGGGGTCGTTTGGTGGAAGCTGTTGCCCAACCCTCCTGGAAAATTGGCTTTACAGCCGGGAATTAGTGGTGGCAAGTCCCGAACTCCCCTGGGCCGCGGGCGTGTCTCCCGCCAAAGGACTCAGCCAGCATGGGCAGAAACGTGCGACGGCACTTTGCTTGGGATACAAGCGCTTGTCTCGTAAAGCAGTTGCTAAGATACTGAAAATAGTGAGAAGCGCTTTGTTCTCAATGATTTGAGCAATCAAATCGTAGGCAAGCTGTTTGTTCGGGCTTGCATTGTGTGTAAATGTAAGCACGACGAAGGTACAGGAATAGTATGCGAGCGGCGCACATTGGCCAAGCAGTAATGCTGCATCAATGGCCGGGCTGCAGCGATCAGGCCCAGCAAGCGGTCTAAAAAGACGGGTGAAAGGCCATATAGTGGACAGAAATCATAGTCAGATGTGCTCACCTTCGGCTCTGGCATCAGGAAAGGAAACGGTAAAGTATGGTGCAGCTAGTTGCGATAAAGGTGGCCATCTGAGCGGGCATGGCTTGCGGAATAGTGCATTGGAGTGTCTTGATTGTTTACATGTTTTGATCTGCTCTGCTGTCAGGCCGGATCGCAGCCAATTGCAAATCGGCCTGCGTCTCCGCTCACACCTCACGCCCGAGTCTCTTTCAGTGTCTGCGACTGTACCTCCGTACTCTACTCTACTCTCTACACACCTCTCCTCCGCCGCCGCTGCGCACCTCCGCTTTGTCGCAATAACACTCCCCCTCTCCCTCCATCCCTCCGTCGCCTGCACCTCTCTCGCCGCTCACCTATGATTGACCTGATTCGGAATTCATCGTCCCACCTTCAAAATGCAGGCGCCGGAGTCGCTCGCGGCGCACTTTCCGCCTCCTATAGCCTACGACACCGACAGTGACAGCAGCCTGTCAGATCTGTCCTCTTCCGACAGCGAGTTGAGCTCCGTCGGCTCCATGTCTCCTCCGCCGGGCTATTTATCCCCTGTTTCCTCTCAGGGAACCGATTCCAGCGATTCCAGCGATGAAAGCAAGAACAAGAAGCGATTCCGCTCCGACGGCGACGAGAATGCGCCCGTACGCAAGAAGAGGCGAACGCCCGAACCCAAGCCAAGAACAAGGCAGACACTCGATCTACGAACGTCAGACTCCATTACGGACCAGGATGATCAATTACAAACACTTATGAAGGTCCTACGAAAGAGAAGGAAGATTGTTGTGGTCGCAGGAGCTGGAATTTCAGTCTCTGCAGGCAGTGAGTTGTCCTCTCGATTTTTGCGCACGGCGCAGGCTAATGCAGTGCAGTTCCGGACTTTCGCTCGTCCACCGGCCTCTTCAGATCGCTCAAAAGCGAGCACAAACTCAAGGCATCTGGTAAAGCACTGTTTGATGCATCCGTCTACCAGACCGAAGAGTCGCGTTCCTCTTTCCACGACATGGTCCGCAATCTTTCTACTATGGTCAGCACAGCACAGCCGACCGCCTTCCACCGCATGCTCGATCGTCTTGGCAGGGAAGGTCGCCTGATGCGCCTATACACACAGAACGTGGATGGCATCGATACGCGATTAGAAAACCTGAACACGACAGTTCCACTTCCAACCAAGGGACCGTGGCCGAAATCGGTGCAATTGCATGGCGGGCTGGAAAAAATGGTGTGCTCAAAGTGTCATCAATTGTCGGACTTTGAGCCTGACTTGTTTGACGGCCCGTCGCCTCCCCCGTGCAGCACCTGTATCGAGGCCGACCGTGTGCGCACCGACCACGCAGGGAAGCGAAGTCACGGCATTGGATGTTTGCGACCGCGCATGGTCCTCTACAACGAACACAACCCCGATGAAGAAGCCATTGGTTCCTGCGTGAGCGCAGATTTGAGATCTCGTCCTGATGCGCTGATTGTCGTTGGCACGAGCATGAAGATTCCCGGTGTCAAGCGCATCGTGCGCGAGATGTGCGGAGTTGTGCGCGGTCGTAGAGATGGGTTGACGGTTTGGGTCAACCACGACGATCCACCCCTGGGCAAGGAATTCGAGGATTGCTGGGACTTGGTGGTCAAAGGCCCCTGCGATGAAATTGCGAGGCAATGGACATTGGCAGAGGAGCAAGGATCGTGCAGCAGCTCAGATGTCGAGCGGGCCAAGGAGAATAGCGAGTTCTCAGTCGTTGTGCCTCCATCTCCCAAGAAGTCGGCGCAGACAATTGGTATCCCTACGCCAGCATCGACGCCCAAGCAGGAACCGGTCAAACTCTTGTCTAACGTTCCGAGGATACTTCTCAAAGTCAATCCGCAAAAACTGGCAGACGAAAAGAAGAAGACGGTCAAAAAGCCGGGTAGGAAGCCAGCAGAAGCCGGCAAGAAATCGACCAAAAGTGCGGCGAAGTCGAAAACAAAAGACCTCGTGGGCAAAAATATTGCCAACTTGTCAACACATTTCAAGGTCCAGAAATCCGCTGTTCAAAAGTCGGCTGGGGATAAGAAGCTTGTCAAGGAGATTCCGATGGGTCCGGTCTCTCCCGCTGATCCTAGGGTTAATGGCCCTGTGAAGATAGAAGAAGCGACCAGCTCACCCAGCTTCGAGTTCAGGACGACCGAGGAATCGCAAATCCCCTCAACTCCACTCAAAGTGCAAATTCCTGCACGACCTGGTTCGAGTGATTGGAACAGAAGGACATCGATCGATACGATCAGCCCGAAAAGCGTTCCGAACGGGATGGCGGGCTTGCTCGACTGACTAGTGGTTACTCCGATTGCATATTTCGGCAGGAAGATATATCGTTTCATTTATTAATTGACTGCATAGCGTGGTTTTTTGGGAAGGAAGGGTTGGGGGTTGGGCGCTATTGCTTTTTATCATTCCAGGCTTTTTGCATTCGGGCTGATGTTTACGATACCCCATGGTTGTTTACGAGGTTTCGAAGTGCATGATACGAAAAGAATGGACTGGATATCGGTACATTCATGGCTTGAGTATTCATCTTTTTACCTGACTATTGCAATGCATTCTGACATTGTGGGGTTCGTCTGACGATCTGACCTCCTTACGTTCATCATGATGCCCAGAGTGCACATTGTTTGTCTTCGCAATGTGTACATTGATGTAGGCCGTGTGCAATACTCGTAGGGCGCACAATTGGTGCAACACGGAATGTAGGCCAAAATCTGGCATGCCAAAATCAATATCCGTCGAAAAAAAATTAAAAAATGATTGCCGACAACATCATTCAAAATGCTACCGATGTGCCATTCCATCTTTTGACCGGTATTTCGTATTATGTTACTTGCGACGTATTAGCTAAAGAGGTGAGATATTCATGCTGATTTATGCTCCACCTTTCGATCTATCAGGTGCGCAAATGGTCGTGTCATCAACGTTATTGCGATCATTCAGCGGGGTTTTGGGGAGGCAGCCCCTAAAAGTGGTCACTACGTTAAAGTCTTCAGTACACGGAGAAGCCACCCGGGCCGAGACGGGTTAGGGGTAAAAGACTTCAACCCCCCGGAAAGTTAGATAAAAGACTATAAACCCCTACTCGCGACTTCGGCCCACCTCTCCAGTT
>UYJD01000011.1:932986-979117 GCA_900618795.1 Cyanodermella asteris
CCTACGAGCAACACCTTCAGACTTGACGCCGACCTTCACTGGTCGCCTACACAGTCAACCAACCCGTGCCCGCGTTACATTATTGCCAAGCAAATTGACTAAGTCAATGCGTAGGCGTTTAGAAGCGGTCTAAGTCGCGTATAGTAGAAATACCAAATACTAATATAATGTCATCAATTCTCTATCTAATGCTAGTAATTACAGCCTGTAGCGACCAAAATTGCGTGCGTGGTGGTGCTTACAAGTTGGTGGGTAGTTATGAACATATGCCGCGGATGGGGACTTTCCGGCGGCCATGTATATTAAGATCGGAACCACGGATCAAGCCACGTCTCAATTGTGGACGATCGCTGGCCTCAGAAGACCAGTACTGTCACAGGGATGTTTTTTGCACACCTCCACTACGCGATCCCGTGTACCAAGTTTGACGCGTTGGCACTTTACCCGAAATAGAACAGAGGTCACCAATCGTCAGAGACCGATCAACGTGCGGGAGCTAGAACAAAAACAACAACGCCAAGGTGCTGAAGGGGGTGTACAAAAAACCTCCTTGCGACACTGTAAGGGGAATTGTGAACCGGCCAATCACGCACTTTCATTAATGGGGTGCAATCGAGACGATTGCTCGCTGTGCCTGTATGCGACAATCGCTTTAGCTCATATTGGTTGGCCGGGCTGCAGTGTCGAACTCGCCCGTGTAGTAAGCTGTCATCTTCAAGATAGGAAACGGCAAAGTGCTTACAGGCAGCACGCAATGTCAGCACGTCCTAGTTCTTTCATGGGCCGGTAAGGAGAGGAACGAGCAGCCGATGGTTCTTGGCAGCTCTGTCGACAGGCGGCGTGGAAGGCAAAAGGAGGTCAGTTCATGCTTTGGTGACAGACTAGGTTGGCCAGAGGCTCTATTTGAGGAGAAAAGATGAGGGTGTCATGCATTGTCATTATCGATCGAATCAAGGCAAAGTGAACCCCCGCGCAGGGAAGTGTGGTCTGAAAGCCCGTATAGCGATGCAGCCTCGAGCCAGTGGCATGTGTCAAGAAGCTATAAGAGGAAAGACGGCAACTGTCTCGCCCAGCGGCGGGAAGCGGCGTGGTGAAGCCGACGGACCCCTCTTGACCCTACACTGCACTTGAGACAAATCGAGAAGACAGTAGTAATAATAAGAGATGGTAACAGAATACTCAACCTGCTCCCTCACTGCCACCGTGCTTCTCAATCCTTGTCGCAGCGCCCGCCAGCAGCAGAGCAGGGTGATTGCAAGCCTGTTCCACCTTATCCAAGCGCCAGACTTGTCGTCGTCCCTTCTCTCCGTATCATCCACCAGAATCATAAAGCCTCGATATACGCCGTATCCTTGACTATCCGACGGCGCCCCGAATCCTCGAATCCTCGCGCATGGGACAGGTACCGGCTACCGGCGACAGCTAGCTTGTCGGTCGCACACACGTCTCTTGCGTGCTCTCGTCGAGCCTGAACGGGCAGCGCAGCAAATCGCTTCGGATGCGCTGAGATGCCGGCATCCGGCACAGCTTCGTTGCACACCTCCCAGCCCAGCGTTTCCGATGGCCGATCGGCCAACACTGACTGGGCAATCCCTATTCGCATCGACCAGGCGCAGCGGGTAAAGAATCCGCTTCTGCGTAAGGAAAACTTGCATCTCGTTGCCCGCATAGTCTCGTATGTGAGTGGCCTGCTCTTCTTTACTACGCTTGGGGGCCGAGTGCATGACCAACAAGCCGGGCTCTCGAGCCTCTTGCCTGCAAGGATCCGTTGCTTGCTTGGCCGTATCTGTTGACGCGCATGCAACTTGCGTACAAACCTGTACTCGCTCATTTCGAGGACGCTGCTAACATTGTCGCCTCTGCCAGCTCGACGACCCCGCAGATCTCGCCCGAGCATGTCGAACATGTCGCATATACCACTACATGTGCCTTCCCCTTCTCTATACCAACGTTAGCCTTGTGCACCATCCTGGACTCCGTATATCGCAAGAGACAGGCCGGCCGATAGGGTGTGGTGGGGCGACTCCATTTTTTATGGGCTTAAATGCTCTCGTCACCAAGAACGTTTCGCAATATGTCCGGCATCTTGAGATCAAGGGCGAATGGACGAAGAAGGGCGAGGCGGCCGAGAGAGAAGAGTTGGAAAGCGCAAGGATGGGCCTGGTCCCGGACGCACATATGATGCTGAGCCTCTTGGTCAGAACGGCGGTCGAACGATGTCCAAATCTGGAGTCTTTCGCATGGGATCTCGATACCAAGATGCTGCCAACTGTCTGGGCAGGACTATGTCAAAAGACGCGACTCACTCATGTCTCCGTTCGCATGCCGTCCTTACGAGCTCCCATGCCGGTCTGCGACGTGCCACCGATCCCGTCACTCAAGTCCCTCTCAATCTACGACATCGACCCGCTGTGCTATCCCGACAGCCTTTCATCCCTGCTTTACGGAAGTAAACAGCTCGAGCACCTCAAATTACATTGGTCACCGAGGATGAGACGGGAGCGGGAAC
This sequence comes from Cyanodermella asteris, assembly GCA_900618795.1. Taxonomy (NCBI): domain Eukaryota; kingdom Fungi; phylum Ascomycota; class Lecanoromycetes; order Ostropales; family Stictidaceae; genus Cyanodermella; species Cyanodermella asteris. The sequence goes on from UYJD01000011.1 coordinate 935,496, forward strand.
CCTCGACTAATGTTCAAGCATACTTTGGCAAATGTCTGGCCAGGAAATACAGTATGCCGCTCAAGTCATTTGCGATGCAGAATTTGTATTCCATCTCCGGAGGCGATTTCGGTGGGATCGTTGACTCAAACACTATCGAGTCCTACTGCCTGTTGTCTTCAATGCCTGGAGAGAACGACACGGCGGACATTGCTTTTGTTGGGTACAGCTGGCAGTGGGCGCCGCCCTCACCATTACGAATGCCGAATCTCAAACGCCTTCGTGGTGACAAGATATCACGGCGACACGTCACTGTTCTGGGTGCATTCAAGGGGCTCGAGCGCTACTATCTTGCATCTGGGCGAAAGATTGAAGACCGCCCGTTTGATGAGAGGTCGATGCCCCCGCCCAAATCTCCATCAAGTAACGCAGTATCAACGCCGAGTGCGAGCTCTGTGGGAACGCCCATATCGCCGGGCTACACATCGCCTACAGATTCTAACACGAATAGCATCGGTGCTGGATCTCCGAACGAACGCAGCCTTGTCGCACTGGGTCCTGCCTATCTTGAAGCATCGATGCGGCATGGCGCCACGCTGCAGCATCTGCTACTGATGCCACACTGGCGCCTCTCACCAGAAGATTTGCAAAAACTAGTACGAGCAGCACCCAAACTTGAGCAGTTGGGTGTGGGTGTCGACGTCGGAGCGTTCGCCGCCCTGAGCGCCGCAAATCAGCGAGAAGGCCAGCCGACCCTGAATTTGCTTGGAGCTGTTTTGCGCACCGTACAGCCTTTTGCACGAAATCTCAAGGCCATCCGTCTGTTGGACAGCCCCAAAGAGGAAGACGTGTCCGACGAGGTTGGGCGAGTCGGCGGAGATGAAGCTATGGAGGAACGAATCGCCAGGGAGAGCTGGGGCAAGGAGTTTGACGGGCTACGATGGGTAGGACTGGGTGACTTTGTCTTCGAAGTACGCACATTTGCTCAAAATACATCGCCTGCAAAGGGCAAGGCGGACGTCAAGTCGGTGCGCAGGGTCAAACGGCGGCCAGTTCGAAATGTGTATGGGAAACCTGGCGTGGAGATCTGGCGAATGGATCGGCTGACTCTGAATGTATGAGCTGGTTGTAGGGATGGGGATTTAGCGTATACAGTGGAGTCCTGAGCATCTGGAGTGATGGCCCACTTAGTTTTTGGGATTCCATGCAGGCGTGGTATGAGCGTTCAACAGACCCAAGGGTCTTGCCTAGGAAGTCGTTCACACGACAAGCAAGCACAAGTGAAAAAGTATCCAATGATGTGGGCATGGCTGTGAGAATTGATGACGACGAAATACACGTAGCAGGCTCCTTAACGCCGATTTTCTGAGCGAAATCGCCTAGTGAGATTACAGGTACCTGAATTATGTTCATTGCTATTAAAACATTGTTGAATCGTTGCCGAAAAGGTCTATGGGTATCTGTGCTTGAGACCAAGTTCCTGCCGTGAAATTATGCAACGCCGTAAACGGCAGAAAAGCCGATGAAGAGTTATTCAGCGACGGCCCGAGTGCTTCATATCCCCACCACGTCCATGACTTTGCGATCGACCATGCCCAGTGTATCCGCCCTCAGCGTTCTCAAGATCCGCGTCCCTGGTCCTTGAAGGGAGCGGGTTGAACCTATCCAACAGTCCAGCAGTGTTCGTCCTCGCCGGCTGGGGCTGCTGCACAGGCTGCTGCTTCATCCCATACGAGCTATGCATCTGTTCCCTCATCTCCGGCTGCGAAGAGACAACACCCTGTCCCCGCGCCGGCGAATGATGTCTGCTACCATCGCCCGGAACCTCGCCGCGTTTCAACCTCTCGGCGCCCCTCTGCTCCAGATGGTCGTACAGCAAGGCCGCATTCTTGGTGTTCGCCCGCCAAAGCGCATCACCAAAGTCGCCCAGCACGGGAACCAAACCGATCAGGAAATCCAGCACGATGTTGAACGTCATCTTGCTCTGCAGGCCTTTCGGCAGCTGCGCCGCCATGCACGTCTTCATGACCATCAGCGCCAGCAGCGTGTCGGCAAAGTCTCCGATGAAGGGTATCAGGCCGATGATGGCGCCCCAGCCGACTCGGACGCCGCAGAAGTTGAAGGCGTTGTCGAGGCGGTAGGCGCGACGGGTGACTTTCTTGAGGACTTTCTCTTCGGATTTGGTGAGGCCGGGCGGGACGGCACGCTTGCGTTTGATGGTCTTGCCGGTTGCGCGGCCGTTCATGTCCGTCGCGGCGACGTATTCGAAGTATGGGCCGGCGGCGCCATGTTGGTTGCCGGCGTGCTCTTTCAGGATCTTGGAGGCGGCCTTCTTTGCGATAAACTCGGCCATGGTTGGAGACGGCGTGGAGAAGGAATTCGAAGGGAAGGAAAGGTATCTGCCTGCAGATGACTTCAAGAAACTGAGAGACTGTGTGCCGTGATCGTACAGAGAGTGGGAGAGGAGGGAATGCTGGAAGTTGAAGATGTAGCTGCAGGTCTCAATGGACGGTTTTCTTTGACTGGGTTTGGGGACGCTGCTATTTGTGGTGCTTCCTTTATGGCGACTGCTGAGACGTGATTGACAGTCAAGCGGTCAATGAAGAGGCCTGATTGAAGAACGATTGAATTCCTCAGGCGCGTCAGAGGCGCGAGACGCCGACAAGGAGGATATGTATAGTGGGAGACTGTTTCAAGGCCCAGACCGGATTGTGAGTTGGTTGGCCAGCGATGAAATGCGCAGATGCACTACGTCAGTGCGCGCGCGCTAAGCTCAGCTTGCGGATTCCTGGATTTTGACAGCAGAGCCGCACCCTGCTGGTCTGGGCAATCAATCAGTGTACGACAGGTTGTGACAACACGAGGACAGCAGCTGCATTGATATAGGTCCTCACTATCATCGAGAACCTGCAGTCGACAAACAATTCGACTCCGTCATTGCGGGCAAAAGAAGATATTCGAGCTTGCGCCACAGCACCGCCACGACGCCACACCTGTAGCCCAATCACATCTGGTCAGAGTCTCGCCTCATCACCGCAAGCAGGATTTTCCTGCACGCGCCCATATCGAATATGCGTGCAAGGATCTAGATCTCAAGTAGATCTCGTCTGACTGAGACCACGCCATTTGCGTGGCTGCGAGGATGTGATTATTCATGCGAGATTGCTTACAGAGGTAAGTACTTTGGTGGCATTGCGGAATTAGCCGTTGAAACATCGACAAAGTTACTTTGGATCGGGGACGGCCATCTTCCCGTTGCCGAGGGGTTTTTACTTTGATCGCTATGCTGTCCCTGCTGGCCTGCTGGGGCACTAATGGAACGGCGCAAACGTTGCGGTCATACCGACCCGCTACCTCGTAACCTTAGAAATGCTTATTCTATCGGTCCACGAAACTTCCCGGTCTCATGACCATGGATTGGGAGTGTACACTCCAGCTGGGCTATACATATACCTGACTTGAGTCACGCCTTTCCCGAAATGAGATGATTGCCCAGACCTGTGGCACAGACTTGTCTTAAAACTCTTGCGTCTCCAGCACCTTTGACATACAGACACGACTTGCCCCTCTGAACCAATAACCTACATGTCTTTTCTATGTAATACAATCACCACATGCCGCGTCAACGCTCGTCTTGGAGGAAAAGCACAAACGGTTGTACACAATGCAAGTATGACTGCACCCCATCGAAACTTGGAAACGAAAGTTCGCTAAACTCAGTTTCACAGAGCCAGCCACGTGAAATGCGACGAGCAGCACCCCTGCCACAGGTGCACGAGACTCAAACGGGAGTGCGTATATGAACGACAAGTGATTCCACGGCCGAAGCAAAAAGATCTCCTCTTCCAGTTCGACCTCTTTCAGCTTCCCTCGCGATTCGCATTACCAGCCTTCTCCGGATCCGAGAGGGATCTATCGGCATTTCAATTCTTTCTCGAAGAGACTGTACCTATTCTAGAAGCATCTTTTTCGACTCACCACTGGGCTGAGACCCTCCTATCCGTTCAGTCGAGCGATTCTGCGCTCCACCACGCCTGCCTGGCTGTAGGATCTCTTCACAAATCGCTGCTGGCTCTGCCGGAAAATGAAAGCTCTTCATCAGAGGCGTCGACTACCCCGACCTCTTCAGCATTGTCCACGCGCCATGATGAGATTGTGGATGCTTCCTGGCTGTACATACAGGCTCTCCGGAAGTCACGGCAAGCTATTGCAACAGGAAATGTTCAGCCAATTCACCTGAAACTGACTTCGATCCTCCTCGCCCTCTTCTCCTCACTCAATGGCCGTGTCGAGGAAACAAGGGCACATCTCTTCGGTGGCCTGGTCCTTGTGGATCTCGATGAACCGTCGATCACCGATCTGGATCAGCGGAAGACTGACGGGGTTTTGGCCAGCTACCGCTTTCTTTCCTTGATTGCCAGTGGAGCAATGAGCATTGACTCCGACAGACCCCCGGAGGTAGACCTCTACATAAGACCTCGGCCGCTTCCGAAGAACTTGCGGGATGCTCGTGGGGATCTCCACTACTTGCTCCGTCTGAGCATGCTGTTCACCCACCACGAGCGAAAAGGTTCTTTCAAATCTATCATAGAACAGGAGCGCGCCCGCGCCAAGCTTTACCTGGAGTTTTATAAATGGAAGCAAATCATCAAAGACATTGAGCCAATTGCCAACGAGCAGGACCGTCTCGGTATCGTCCTGTTAGAGGCACAGTACGAATTCTCTCGATCCAGACTAGACGTCCAGAACACTCCGGACGGGCCGAAATCCGGTGCTAGTCTGGAAAGCCTCAAGCTCATCGTTGACCGGATCCAGCGCTTTCTTGATCTATACTACCAGTCTAGCAGACTCAGTCCGCACGTCTTCTCATTTCAGACGGGCATGATCCCCATGTTGCTGTATGCGGCAAGGGAGTCGCGCGATGCGGACTTGCAGAGAACGATCGTTAAACTTTTACAGCGTGTTCCGGAATCCGAAGGGACATGGAGCGCGTCGAAAGCCGCCGACGCCGTGCAGAGAATGTTGGCCGGTGAGGCGGATGGCGGCATGACTCTGCCGGGCTGGTCCATCGACAATCTCTGCTGAGGGCCGAGTCTATAAGAGAGACGTTTGTTCTACGGTATCAAGGACACCAGGGCAGTTGCTCACGAACCGATAACGCGGACGGCATCTTCGCCTCTTCGTTTGCAGGTCAACTCATGTGGCCCGAGCATCAACAAATCAGAAGACACGGGCTGGACTGGTTTGTACTCGTTCGTCGTCTCAGCCTGGCCGATGACTTGCTTCGAGTCATTGCTGAGCAACGGCTCTAACAGGAAGAATTGTTGGCTCGCCTCTCGTCCTTTAAGAGCCGCGTTCTACGAAGCGCCATTTACCACAATCGGGATCCCAGCCACGGAACAAATGTGGCGTTTGCCTGTCTCAAAAATGATACGATCAGAACGGCGTAGGAGTTGGAAAGGTGCTTACCTGGGGTGCGTTGACTTGCCCGCATCTTCATGCAAAGTCACATAGAACTATAGATAGCAGTTATGGGATTTGACACAAAGTCTTGATCATTTCGTGGTACCTCCAACTGGCCACAACGGCCAGACATAGCACAAAATATCCCTTTCTTCTTCCCAAAAAGGTGTTCTGCTTCCATCAATGTGCCTTCAGATGAAACGCGGCGTTTTGGACACATAACATCGGTGTCGCCGCGCTGTGCCGCACATGCCGACCTGTCAGCTCGTTCGGAGAATAGCGCTGCGGCCGTTTCCGAGCGTACATTACTACCTACAAACCCACTCATGAAGTTCAGCCACTCGTTTTCCGTACAGTCGACGGATTCGTTACAAATGGTAAATTTACACGCTAACCAGAGTCTGTGTTGATTGTGCTGCGGTTCTCTGTTAAATATTCAAATGGCGACTCAAGATACGACGCAGGTCATCGATAAGCTTCCAAGCCTGGACGAGGATCCCAAAGAACGCAAGCGTATTCTCTGAATCCTTGCGCAGCGGAGATGCAGTGAGATGAGAGCGTCTGGTTGTTTTGAGATTGTTCATATATTGACATTGGCTAGGGCAGCGCAAGAAACGGCGCAGGGGAGAGCTGCACAGTCCCGAAACTCGACACTCGCTAGCGCCAACTACCCGAGACGAGGCTCAAGCTGTTTATGAATACCGGAGCGATTGGGCACTAGGTACCGACGACAATGATAGTTTGTCATGGGTGCCAGAACCGGACATGATCGAGACTTTGATCGACTTTGACACATCTGGCGAAGCGTCATCCTTGTCGTGGCACTCAGATGGCCGATCAGCCTCTAAGAAGGGCTCCATCCTGCCTTCCGAACAGACACCTCAAAAACTTAGCACATCTCAGCTATCTTGCAACGAGGTGTCCCCGTTGACCGATCCGGCGTACGTCTCGACGCCGTGTCTAGATCTCGTCAGAGCGAAAGTCGAGATTCTGACGACGATCTTGGCGACGCTCGAAATTGCACCTCCATCGTCCGGTGCCCTATGGAACCCGTTTGCCATTTCGCCTTTTCACGTGTCGCCCAACACAGATCTGTTCGCGGACAATCGGCTGCTCGCACTTCCCAAGAACTATCGTCCGACATCAACACAGCTGCGGATGGTACACCATCCAATCTTTGATATCTTTCCTTGGCCGAGTGTGCGGGATAAGATGCTGGGGATCATGGCGCTGCCTCTGGACTGTCGGCCCCCGAGAGCAAAAGATGAAGCGGAAAAGGTTGTGATGCAGATCAAATTCGATCTATTCCATCCGGCGGGAGGCACGAAGGTTCATGACACAGATCCTATGAACGGCGATAGTTGGGAAGTTGGTCAGGTGTTTTTCGAAAACTGGTGGTGGGCGCTGGACCAAAATATCATCAATCGTAGCAACGAATTCCGTCGGGCAAGAGGGGAAGCTGATTTGAGGCATAAGAGACCAGAATAGAGAGGCGGTCGCATCATCTTCTCAAGCTATCAAGTCGTGCTTGTAAATCATCGTCCGCAGATCCGCCCGTATCGCCTCCGCCGACAGCTTGCGCAACGCGGCCTTCGGCAACGGCTGCCTTTTGCAAGTCTGCGGGTGTCTCACCAAGCTAGAGTATTTCGTTAGGAAAAGTCCATATGAACACATGGAGACTGCACGTACCGACTGGCCGAGATCCACTCCAATCTCGTCAAGCACCTCCTTGATGACCTCCTCGCCCTCTTCCTCGTCTGCTTCATCCTCCATTCCATCGATGGCATCATCCATCATCTCCTGTCGCTGCTCCATGATATCGTTCTCCTTCTCAAATTCCATGGCAATCTTCTGAAGAGCGGGCAGCCTCATGCTACGATTCATGCTGCCGAGCAATTGCGTGGCGCCCTTCATGCTCTGCATCATCTGCTCGTTACTCCTGACGGTCTGTATGCGCAGGCTGATGGCCTGGAGCTGGGTGCGCATGCTGTAGAATTTCTGGATGTACCTCCTCGTTCTGACCAGATCCTTGGCCTGGATCTTGCAGGCTCCCATCTGCCCGTTCTTGGCCGACTTCTTGATATCTGCGATAAGCTTCTTCTCTTGGTTTTCGAGCTTGGTTCGTTCACGATCCAGCTCGCGTTTTGTCTTCTCCAATGCTCGCTGGTGCTTGCGCAAGCGCTCTTGGGGCGTCATGCGCTTGCCGAACAACCACTCGACGGCCTGAGGAGGTGGGTCAGTATTCAACGAAGAACGGCAGGGGATCTACCTACCTGCATGGTGATGGCTGGACTGCAATATATTTCAGACAAGGCTGAGTCTCGCAAGAGTTGTTCTGGAGTAAGTCAAGCAATCACAAATTGGGTAGATGTTGCAGGCTGCAGCTCTCTTATCGAAAGTCGGTACTTCTGCACCCCAGGCTGGCTGGGCGCTGTGAGGCTGCACGTGGAGGCCGAGTGACGACAGCCTGCCAAGGCGGACCGGAAGAAGTACCTATTGACGGAGATACTTAGTTACTTGCCTACCTAAGTAGGTCTATCGACACTATCAAACGTACCTAGGAAAATACCAACATACGTAGCTAAACAGACAGCTCTACTTCTACTTATTTACGTATCTGTAGGAGGACGCACAGAAGTAGCACCCAAGATTATTACGAAAATACGTGGCTAACAAACAACTTCTGTCGGCCCGCCTTGCTGCGGCAGTTTCGCTTCCGTAAGCCGCCGGTCCAATTACCCGCCCCATCTACACAAAACTATCATCCTTACAACCGGCTCGCCACCTAAAACACGACTAGAGCCCCATGGAGCCCATACATCCACATCATCAACTCATCTTCTGACAGAGATACTCGTCATGGGGCAGGATCACGACAGAGACGAGGCGGGCCCGTCGGGCAGTAGACCGCCACCGCAATACATGACCGTTGGAGGAGGATCGGCATCAGCAAGCGCCGCTAGACTCATGGCGACGCTCGATAATGACTCTGGATATGGCAGCATGATCGATGGCGTCCCTGCAGAAGATGGTAGTACGCGAGCAGCGCTTGGAGGTTTCGATCAGGATATCCCGGCGGCGTTTGGAGCAGGAAGAGATGGACACAGTGGTCGCGACGATGCTCAGGCCGCTCATATATATCAGATGCGATACAACCACAACAGGGTGCTGCTCAACCGAGCGATAGGCCAGACAGATGCGCAGCTCAAAGACCTACAGGCAATGAACGAGCGATGGCCTGCGCATTACCCAGCGACACAAGCAAAATACACTCCTACCCCGAGTCGCTCGGATGTACGACCGGGAATTCACCACACACAGTCAACATTGGGAGAGATTGCCAATCCGCCCTCTCGTCCGGGAGCTCGGAGAGCGTTTACATCAGCAGCGCCTGAGGAAGCTGGACCTGCCAGCCCTATATCGCCGACGACAGACCGACCGCCGCAGGGATTGATCACAGCGGAGGCCGCCAAACAGTTCTCTGTGCTGAAACTTGACCTGAAGCTTGAAGGACTTTCACAAGCCGAGATCGCCCAGTCGATGGACAAGAAGTCGATAGCTTCGCTACTCGATGGAAGGATCAAGCAGAGTCGACGTCATCTGCTTTCCTTGCGAGAGCGTATTGAGGACACATCGAGCAAGGTTTTGGTTACGGGTGATCTGAATGCTGGCAAGTCCACCTTCTGCAATGCTCTTTTAAGACGAAAAGTGTTGCCGGAAGACCAGCAACCTTGTACTTCTATATTCTGTGAAGTTATCGACGCGAGAGAGAACTCCGGCGTGGAAGAAGTACACGCCGTACACAGAGAGACTGTCTACGATCGCAAAGATGAGCGAACCTACGATGTATTTGCATTGGCAGAGCTTGAGAAGATTGTGGTGGACGATTCACGATACCTACAGTGTAAGGTCTACATCAAGGATACAAGGACAATCGACCAGTCGCTGTTAAACAACGGCGTGGTTGACATTGCGCTGATTGACGCGCCTGGCTTAAACGCCGACTCTGTCAAGACAACAGCTGTTTTCGCCAGGCAAGAGGAGATTGACGTCGTTGTTTTCGTTGTCAGCGCCCCCAATCACTTCACACAATCGGCAAAAGAGTTCATCTGGAACGCGGCGCAGGAGAAAGCCTACTTGTTTATCGTCGTTAACGGATTTGACAACATTCGCGACAAGCAAAGGTGTGAGCGAAGTATCCTTGAGCAAGTTGCCAGGCTCAGCCCGAGAACGTTCAAAGAATCATCTGAGCTGGTGCACTTCGTATCGAGTAACGCTGTGCCAACTCTGCCTGTCATACAAGGAGGAGGACCAGGTCCCGGGGGCAACGGCGGAGGGTCAAGTAGTGGCGGTTTTGGCGATCCAGGAGACGGCCCAAGCAACGACGATGACCCCGAAACACTTGGTAAGCACGGAGAACCAGGATCACCACCTGATAAGGGCAAAGGGAAAGACAAAGAGAAGATCGAAGACTTCGAGCATCTGGAGGCTTCGTTACGCAGATTCATTCTTGAGAAACGCGCTCGATCAAAGCTGGCACCTGCTCAGACGTATCTGATCAACGTTTTGACCGACCTCAATGACCTTGCCGAGGTCAATCGTGATGTCGCTCAGAAGGAGCTCAAGCGGGTCGGGCAGGAGCTTGACGAGCTTGAACCCCAGTACAAGCAGTCACAAGAAACCAAGAACCAGGCTGAGCAAGGTATCGAGGCCGAGAATCAGCAAAGCTGTGACAACGTCAGAGCCGCGACACAGACCCAGCTCAGTCAAGCTATTGCTCACGTTGCCGCGCAGGACCTTGGAGTCGAGTATCCAGGCCTGCTAAGCGCGTGGCAGTATGCCGAAGACATAAAGGACTCCATCCTCGACCATATTTCGGATGCAGTGGCCGACTGCGAGGATGCAGCCCGAAACCTTGCAAAGACGAGGGTCGACGAGATTCAACAGCAGGCCAAGCAGCATCTTGGTGACGAATATACTGAGATGAGTCTCAAGAGCGAATTAATGTTCTCGAGACGTCGGCACGATATGGTAAGGCAAGCAGACATCAACGTTGAATTCTCCGACTTCCTTGACCTACCTGGCATCTGGGAGCGCCAAGAGAAGGTTGCAGGGACCGGTATGGCCATGACTGTGGTCGGGGTTCTTGGTTCCCGTATGATTGGTGGTGTTGGCTGGGTTGACGGCGTGCTTGGTGCAGTCAGGATCATCGACATTCACAACACTCGCCGAATGATACTGCCTGGCATCGTGGCGACGGTTGCCATTGCAACTGCGTACGTGCTGTCTACGATCCCCACATCGCTACCGCAACGACTGTCGAGACGTATAGCAAGCAGTCTCGACACGATGGACTATACACGACGCAACAGCGACCGGATCGCGAAGGAGGTCGAAGTCGTTCTTCGCGCGCCGACCAATAATCTTCGTGTCGGTCTACAACACAGCGTCGAGAAACTACGTCGCAAACGCGAGGATTTGCAGAAGGACAAGGGGAAGAGCGAGGAGGCTTGGAAGTACTTTGGTAACCTGGTACGCGATTCTGCCAAGAGCAAGCAGAGCGTCCAGGATATCGATTTGGAACCAACGCCCGTGCCAGTGGCTTCGCCGTGAGACAATTACCGCGTCTCCACATGTTACGTTTTAATGCCCCCCCTGTGATACCACGGCGTTTTGATTAATCACTGGCGTTAGACTGGCAAAATTGTATAGTATAGCACGTACCTCAACCAACACCTTAGTCAGAACATGAGTAAGGACCTCAGCCAGTATCTCAGCAAACACCTTAGTAAATCCTCCGCAAGTCCCTCCGCAAGTAAGGACCTTTCTTAATATCCACCGGCATCACCACAACAGTAAACGCGTCGAAGTATCGACCCAGGTCGATTGTAGAATATATGCAATGAAGACGCCCCACTACGCGCAGTTGCGTCAATGAACGAGGCCCAAGCACTGAATCCAGTACCCAACGGTGTCAGATGCCAGACTCTTGTTGAGAGCACTCTCGCATTCACTCTGTATTCGAACCCCTTGCGAACTCAGGCGACGACTGTACCCGCTCAGCGTAGTCATACCTAGCGCGGATGTGTGTACATGTGAGCGCTTGGTAGAAGCCCGAGAAGCTCAGTGTTCCTGGAGATCGCGGGTGGGCTACGTCACAGACAAGCGCGACCTGTTTGAGCTCAACTCACGATCAGGCAGGAGCATTCAGTGCATTTCTGCCATGCCTGTATCTAGTACAGCATCTCCATGTTCCAAGATTTCCGAACCATCACCGACTCATCATAATGTCCCTTTCCAACTTACCAAACGAAGTCCTCATCCTCATCTTTCCTCTCCTCACTCCTAACGAATTCCTCGCCCTGGTCAGCACAAACAAGACACTCTATGGTCTACGCAACGAACACACCTTTTGGCGTCATAGAGCGCAGACAGATTTCCGGATATCGCCCCAACCACTCTTCGAGACCGACGGCGAGCGATGGCAATGGCTTTACAAGCACTTGCAGACCCAGTCGGAGGTCTACACCTGGGGCAACGACAACCACGGCAATCTGGGTCGTTCAAGATTAACGGGATCGGATCCAGAGATCCTGGATGGGTGGCCGCGTCCGATGCCGGGCCTCGCAACCATCGGCAAGATCGTCGACGTACAGTGCGGCGGCTGGTCCACGGTGATCATGAACGCCAACGGAAAGCTATTTGCCGCAGGCGTCGTCGATGGGGAGCGCCCACGACAATGGGCATCAGACCGTGGCGGTGGCGTCGCCCCCGTCACCATGCCCCTGCGGCCAGAGCGCAAGTGGCTTCTCGACATCTCTCACCGGACTGTGAACTCTTTTTCGATGGGCCGCAATCGGCTGCTCGCCCTAACTGACTATGGAGAGGTTATTGAGTGGAAACTGAATTTCACAGTGGCCGGGAATATCCTCAGTGCCGACCATATGCACCCGGCTGTGGACTATAGCAAGGAGCCTCAAGCGAGCATGGTAGTAGCAGGATGGGCTCATGGAAGCGCATTCTATCCGGGAAAGGGACTCTATTACTGGCGTGATGTCGCAGCTACGGTTACGGTCGATGGCAAATTCAATCGTATATTAGAGGTTTCAGAAGAGCCTAACCGAAACGGTCCGGCTCTTGTCCCCGGAACTGGCAGCTCGGAGAAGGTTGAAGGCAGTCTCGAAGAGCGCATGGGAGCTGTCAAGAAGTACATCGTCCTCCACCATCACATCATCATTCTTACAGACCTCGACAAGCTCTTCTCGTGGAGAACGGCGAACCGGGACGCAAAAGGCCGGGACATCGATTTCGTGAACACTGAGCCCACAGAGCTCACAAAGTTTTACCCATCGGGCGATGCCAAGGTAGTAGACGTCCAAGGTTCGTTCCAGACATTCGGCGTCTTTTCGAACAACGGCGCCATTTACATCGGCAAGTTTGGCGAGGACGACGTGCTGAATACTCCAAACTATATGGCCGAGACACCAGCCATGAATCATCCCGATCCCGAAATAAAGCCTGCCTTGCAGAATGCGGGCGTGATACAGCTTGCGTTCGGCGACTACCACTACCACGCTCTGTATCTCAACGGCGAGCTAACCTCCTACGGAAGCGACAGTCAAGGATGTGGAGCATTGGGATTCGGTCGAGGCGAAAACAGTTGCCTGCGCGGCGTGTCTCCTTCCAGCCACGAACTCGAGCTCAATCCGCAATCTCATACGAGGCGAGCGGTCTGGTTCGATCCGGAACGATTTGTCTTTATGGCGACTATGCTTGACAAGTTCTTGAAGCTGGTAAGATATGACGAAGCCTTTGGGCACACTGTCATGGCCAAGCAGCGCGAGTTCAACGAAGTCTACTCGGAATGGTTTGAACAGGAGGGTTCCGAGTGGGACGCAGGCCCTTGGCCAATGGATCAAAAGCCGAAGACCACAGGATTCCAAGTATCTGACACGAAGAAAACTGATATGCCTGCGTATTTTCCAATCAAAATTGCTGCAGCGGGTTGGTCCAGTGCAGCTGTAGTTTTGATAGACAAGGACAAGGCGAAGCGGACGAGGGAAAAGTATCTTGTCAACAAACCGACAGAGATTGCTGTCGAAAGCAAACTGGAACAAAAGGAAGAGAAGAGCACTCGGGTGTCGTGGGCAGATTGGCTCAAGAACTTGGCTCACAGAATACGCATCAGTAGGTTAGGGGAAGCTGTCGGTTATATTGACGCTCAGGAATGCGATGAAATCGATCGTTGGATATGGGCGCAGCAGGAGTTCCCCCGACTGCGTCTATCGGATGGAGACGATGCTCTGATCAGACATGATGGGACAACCCGATGGAAGTATGGCGAACCGGTATGGGCCCAACCTACTAGCCACAGTCAAGGATTATGATTTACGAGCTATGATATACGAATTGACATTATACGGCATTAGCCTTATTTATCGTAGGATGTGCCTCCTATGCGATGAGCGCTGGAACAAAGCCCGACATGAAACCACAGCATCTCTATCATTCGATCAGCACATAGTTCCAATACCAATAGATACCACAATGCTCCCGGAGCAATGGGCGCCTTGTAGATGCTTAGTCCGCACGATCAATGTCCCTAACGTTAAGAACACGGAGTCCGCAGCCCGTCCGCGACAAAATGCTGACCATCTATCTCACGTCATCCAATCACACCACGCATCACAACCTTATTCCACGTTTCCGTTTTCTCGACTCAATCAATGCCAAATATATACTTTTCCTCGGTACGACGCAACTACTACGCACCGGCGATGCCGGCACCTCCCAATCCCAAACGCAACTTCAACGTCAACGGCAAGACCCTCACCGCGCCCCTCGCCGCCTTTTGCATGGCCTGCGTGCTGTTCGCGTACACGCGGAGCTCCATCACCGCCGCGCGACGGGACGCGCAAAGGGCTCGCGACGAGCAGGTTGAGTGGCAGAATAAGTATAACTCGGGCCGCTCACCGACATTATTGAAGAAGATCCGAAAGGAAGACTAGTTTGCTTGTCTTGAAAAAGTTTGGATTTTGAAAGTTGTTTTGTTTTTCCGAGGCTGACTGAGAAAGCGGGCGGGCGGTTGGCGATTTTGGTTACACGAGCGAGCTTGTTGCCTGCGGGCTAGAGTCACGCAGAGTCTGAAGGCCCGGCTTTTTTGCTGGCAATTTGCCTTCCACGACATCGACATTTGGGACAAAACCCCTTCGATGCGACACGTTTCGATGATTGTTTGAATACTGAGTATACCTGTCCATGCTGCGGAGCCAGATCCGATATATTATCAGAATGTCTACACCACGAGTGACGCGCAGCGCCAGCAAGGTTGCGTCAGGCGACTCCAAGACTGCTGCCCCGTCACCATCACCAACACTGTCCAACATCGAGAAGCGAGCGAATAGCGCAACAGACAGCGATGCCAAAAAGACTGCTTCGAAAAAGGTGACGAGTAAACGACCTCCAATTGAAGATACAGCATCTATGCCACCACCGGCCAAGAAACGGCAACGGAAAAGCACACCACAGCATTCCGGTCCATCTCCAGAAGGACCCCAAGCTCATGGCAAAACCCGCCTCGACGCGCTCGCGGGCCAAGACGTCCTCGAAGACACGCCCCATCCCCCGGCGAAACTGCCAGCTCGGCCCGCGGAGCCAAAGCAGGCAAACGCCGTCCTGGAAACTCCACGCGGTTCGCGGATCGTCAAGTATCCCAAAGAACAGCTCGACAAGGCCGACACGGCATCTTCGCCCTCGAAACCCAAGCCGTCGAGCAACGACCCTCCACCTCCTACGACCGACACCAACCGCCTGCTATCGGATGGAGTCGCGCATCTGATCAAAGTCGACTCGCGGCTCAAACCCGTCATCGACGCGCACCACTGCCACGTCTTCTCCCCCGAAGGCCTCGCCGAGCCCGTCGACCCGTTCCGCTCCCTCTCGAGCAGTATCCTGGGCCAACAAGTTTCCGGCGCCGCGGCGGCAGCGATAAAACGACGCTTCGTGGCGCTGTTCTTCGAGGACGAGGATCCGGAGGACAAGTCCAAGGGATTCCTCGACGGCAAATTCCCGACCCCGGAACAGGTCGTGCGGATGGATTTTGCGAAACTGCGATCCGCAGGCCTGAGCCAGCGGAAGGCGGAATACATTCAAGGCCTGGCGGAGAAGTTTGCGAGCGGGGAGCTGAGTGCGCGCATGCTCGTCGAGGCGAGTTACGAGGAGGTGCTGGAAAAGCTGGTCGCGGTCCGGGGACTGGGGAAGTGGACGGTCGAGATGTTTGCCTGTTTCGGATTGAAGCGGATGGACGTGTTTTCCACGGGCGATCTGGGGGTTCAGAGGGGTATGGCGGCTTTTGCGGGCCGCGACGTGGGCAAGTTGAAGAACAAGGGTGGCAAGTGGAAGTACATGAGCGAGCAGGACATGCTGGACGTGGCCGAGAAGTTTGCGCCGTACAGGTCGCTGTTCATGTGGTACATGTGGCGAGTCGAGGACGTGAATGTGGATGCGATACAAAACGCATGAAAGTAAAAAGTTTGATCGCACTTTGGACGTTATGTGAGAGCAGGAACCAAGATCTGAACAACCTCGACATGTACTTATTTCCATGGATGAATCGGAATTTTTCTGCTTTGCATTCCACGCATACTCCACACTCTGAGACCAATCGATGCGAGACGTCAAAATTCCAGTAAGTATTTCTGTACTGGCTGAATATGAAAGATGATGCTCGACACCGACCTGCCTTTCATACGACCTGCTTACAGCTATGCATATACAAGCTCTCGAAGGGAGTAAGCGTCCAAAGCTTGTTGATATTCAGCCCTTGAGAGTGTGATGCCGGCCAGTCATAGTATTCCAAACCAAGCAAGGGCTGACAGTGTCAACCAACGCGCAAGAGCGTTCCTCGCACACCTCCGTACATGATCGATACGTGAACTAGCACCGTCAAGATCAAAAGATCGGTGTCCCGGAGTCGGATATCCGAGAAGCTGAGGATGCGACTGCCAAGCTTCCCCGAATCCGTCAAACGCAAGTGTGCACAGCTGCCTTACCCGGCCTGTCCATGTCGGTAATGTATAGCACGGGCCGTCAACCTCCCTGTCTGCATCAAAGCTTCGCGTGAAGGAACCGAAAAAAGGATCGGCAGCGAGCCGAAAGTTTCTCCCGTGGCCACCAGTTTCAGGAGCAGGTAGCCGGAAACAGCTCGTGCGTCAGTCTCAAGCGACCGACCAGCGCATCGTGAGTTTTGCCCGAGCGCTTTGGTGTGCCATCCGAATCAGGTCTTACTTGCGACCTGAGAAGGCCGGCGGTGAGAATAGCCTGGGGTGGACAGAATCGACAAGGGCGAGATGTTCGGCTGGATCTCCTGGGAACGCCGAGTGACAGGCCTCACAGACCCGTCCACGGCGTTTTCGGTCCCGAGATGATTTCCTCCGTCCCACACTTTGTCTGGCCCTTTCGGCGGACAGCAATGTAGTGGATGAGTGCATGGTACTCACAAGAAAGATGGGCGCTGCCGCATTTCGCCGCCCGATGCAACTGCGTGACTTGGGCTCTTGCGCGTAAGCACATATTCCTGAACCCGACAGACTGGTAAACTGTTAGTGCAGCGTGGGGCGGTGACAGATGGCTAAATAACAAAGGAGAGCCAGCATAGCGTGAGTGCTCGTCATTTGGGTTTTTAAAGGAGCAGGGATTTGGGCCATGCTGCACCGGGGCATCGTCTTTCCGTTGCAATGGCAGATGCGCTCATGCGAATTCGAACCACAGGCCGTAGCGAATTCAGCGGCGGCTTTTGTCTCGTTCCCGGCCATCATGCATGAGCGGACAGGGGGTCCATCGCCTCAAAATACTTCGAGTGTTTGCTCATCAGCCATGAACGCAACTTTACGAGACCAAAGCCGGTCTTCGAAGGGATATCCTCCGGTTCTCCGTCTCGTGAGTAGTATTCTTGGGTTCGGGAAGTCCATCGATTCGGAGCTCCCTAGGCAATTCGCTCTTTCTCAATGCTGCGTGTAGACATATACGCTTTGACAAAGGAAATGGTACCTTTGATGTGGTTCTGCCGTCCTGTCAGGACGGACATGTGCTTCTGTACGTTGGCGCTAGCGGCGGCATCATCCGAGTGCAAGGGACCCATAAAGAGGGGCAGACGTTCTCACCCAAGCAATGTAATCTGAGGACCAGGGCGAATCAAGAAACAGTCCAATCTTACAGAAACAGACAAGCGGTCACAAATAGGGTCCAGGCAGGACTTTTGGGGTCGCCCGATGGGTTATGTTTACGTCGACATGTCGCTTTGACTGGGAATCCTGTCGAACCAAAGAGCCATTAGGATCGGTGGAATTACGCTGTGGCTTGTTTGTCGTCGGAGACGTCGCTGAAAAAAAAAAACCTGGTCAAAACGCAGAGAAGGGTCGGCTACGGACGTGTGGGCTCGGGAGGCCACAGCTTCGCCAGCCAGCTGCCATGCATGCCCTCTGCCACGCGAACAGAGCTCGCACAGGGGTAGGTGGTCGATCAGACCGAGGCCCGTGCCATGTGGGACGTGAGATGTCAGGATGATTGCAGTAAACGGACGAGGTTGACATGCAGATGCCACGATACTGCTAGGGATGCAGCTGGAAGTTTGAGCGGTCAACCAGCTCGCTGTGGCTGGTCGTGCTCGGACACTGGCTCCGAATCCTTGCCTTCAGCTCAATCTGATCTGCTGCCTTCTCGACAGCTCATGCAGTTGGTTCCCAGATGCCAGCGGGGACGAGACAAAGAGAGCGAGTTGGGCGTCGGCGAACCATAGGAGGCAGCAAAGATCCAGGGTGGGAAGTCTCAAGTCGGCTTCGCAGGCTCTCTGATACCTGCCCCAGTCAGTAATTGCAAATCGACGTCGAAATACAGTCGACTAGGGCAAAATCGAAAGACTGGTCCATATGCACTTCAGTAAAGATCAAGTTGCAGGTGGACAAGTTCGGAGTGGGAAAACGCAGATGTTGTTCCAGCTGCATATGCGCCACGACGTGTGGGCAACTGGTTGCCTGCATCGGATCCTACGTCGACATTAATCATGCGATCGATGCATCTCCCAATTCACTACTCCTGATCTCACGCAAAGCGCCGCCTTGTACATCCCACAACAATCAGTCGGGCGGTTCTGACGAGGAGGCGAATTCGCGCTCAATGCTCGTGGCCATCGATGCATTGTGCCGAAATCGAAATTACACATCAGAGAATTCCAAGTACCACAATCTAAATAAACGCTGTACTCAGCAACAAGCCGCTCGCGGATCTGGTGGCGTCAGAAGATTCGGTGAAAGGAATCATGGCACGAATATTGTAGCATCAGGACAAGCCTACTCCACGTTCTCGAACACTCACCATACTTTCTCTAGATACCAGTCTCACGATGATCTGCCAGTCTCCCACACGACGGTGCTTGTCAGCATCTCTCCGGTCAGCTTTTGCCCTCACTAGCGTTGGCAGCAACATCAGGGTCCAAAGTCGACCTCAGCTCCCTGTCCGGGCTTATCATAATCTTCACCCACCCACGACTCGGGAGCCCTGACGAGACAGGGCCCGAATCCTGGAATGTCATCCCAGGAGCACATGGATGCACTCCGCAGGCCTGCAACTTCCGAGACAAAGCCGAAACGCTTCCGCGAATGGGGAATGACCAACGTGTCTGGAATGAGCACTCAGAACATGGCTTATAGAAAGAAGTCAAGAGGCGGCTACGTCTGCCCATATCAGCTGCTCGACGACGATGATTTAATCTTCTGTGAAATCATGAAGATTCCGACCTTTGAGTGGGAGGGCCAGAAGGTCACTTTGGCGGTGCTCGATGGCAAGATTGTGAAGGTCTTCTACCCTATTTCCCACCAAAAATGTAGTGCAGAGCAGATGGTGCACTGGCTCCAGAACAACTTCAGCGGAAGACGAGCTCTTTCGACCACGGCCGAGTCAAGAATGCTACGCAATTTCCAACGCGGGACAAGTGCGAGCTGACCTCAAACGTCACAAGCACAGATTTCTCGTTAGATAATTTCGAACCATATTACACCCACAACCCAACACCCCGTCGCACTTCGGCTCGATGCATACGACTCCTCAACATTTGCTCGAATCGCCAAGGCCGTCATTTCTTGTGATTGTTCTCGGCCGTCTGAACGTAAGGTGGGTATCGATAATGTAGAATCAGAACAAGATTCACCGTGCCGAGTCCACAGCCTGGAGGAAAGTTGAACATAGTTTTGGTTGTTTGACTTGCTGCTACACAGCCTGTGGCCTCTCGAAAACACCCGCGACACTCGTGCTCTTCGGGGTCACACCTGCAAGAGATCAGAGACGAAGACAAGACCAACATGCGGATGCAGCAAACCTTTCCCTCATGTCTTAGCTACCTTCTCTTGCACAACTCACATTCCCCTTGCACATAAATGTATCGTTCGTGTGGGGCTTTTGCGCAACTGCCTGTCCTCGAGCCCTCTGTGTGCGTCTTCAAGCAATGCGACACCTTGTCTATACAGTTGGCGTAAACGTGATAGTATCGAGCATATTGGCACATGTTGGCGTGATCAATTTGCCGGGCGTCGAAGCGGCAAGAACACTGCACGCCAATCGCAGCCTTTTTGAAAAAATAAAACAGATTTGCCCCCTGGGCGCGTATTAACCAAACACGCTCGAAGCCCACATCTTATGGAAAGAAGACAGATGCGTTGGTCGAGCAGAGACGGGAGTCAGGGACACCCTGGCGAAAGTTATATACAGCAGGGTCAATCTGGAATTGGGGGATCGCAACGGGGGAGAGCAAGGTAGAGGTAGATGAAGCCAAGACAGCATATCTGAGCGTCGCAGAAAGCTCGGGAAGGGCACGTACCACACTGTGTGTGCAGGCTGGATCGCCAGACGACAAGGCCATAGCTAGAATGTTTCCTGGTAGGACAAGCACGCATTGCGGCAAACGAAAATTGGGCTGGCTTCGAGACGCCGGTCCGTGAGCGAGTCAAGTATGATGAAAGTTGAGAACTAGCGCCTGCAAGCCATTATTGCGTGGGGAGGGAGTATGGTTGGATCCATTATTGCAATTCCGGCACTTGCTTGTGGTGGCCTACTAGTCCTGCGGCCCGCGTGCTAAGAGTCGTCGGCATGTCCTTTGGTGCGTGAGCTGGCCGACGTCAAGTTCATGGCTCGCCTCCCCCTAGCGACGGGCAGCGGACGATGAACCTCGTTACCAAGCGGACAAAAGCATATGGCTCGGCGTCAGACTGCCAGCGAAGCAACCGAGCAAAAGCGGAGGCGGTTTCTGGTCCGTGAAAATCGTGATTCCTCGCTGCTGGCGCTACCTACGCTTGCTCACGAGCCGACATGGGTCAAAGGGCGAATGGGCCGTTCACCGACCCGCGATGTTCACCAGCCACGAATCATTTCGGTGTCCGCTGAAGGAGCCAGCTGTTACCATGCCGCGGGGTGTAACTGTGGAGTCATGAAGAGACAGGACCGCAGGAGTCGTAGGACTTTGCGTGACGACTCTTGACAGCCGTTGGAAGAAAGTCGGCTTGATGATAGAATGTGAGAACAGGATTTTGCACCCTGACGAAGTATCTATTGGCCGAACCATGCAATGAGACGGCTGATGCTTGTGGCCCGATTGTCGTTGCGCATGATCGGAACCACAAACGACAGAAAACTGTAAGCCACCAGAAGGGTAAAATGCAAGGTCGGCCGACGGGTTGGAGCCCTGGCCTCGGAAGCCCTGCTCGGCTGTCCATTTGCCGCTAACCAGAGCTGCCAAAGCCACAATTCCGTAAGAAGTCGAGGCCGTGCGCGCAACCGGGATTGTGGAAAACACGCGTGTACATACATACGCATCTGACGTCGACGCAGATTCTCCTTCATACAGAATAGCATGGCTGGGGGTTGATCATGGCCAGAACGTAATGTAGCTGTAACTTATCATTCACAGGGCCATGTACTCCAGAGTCTTTGCGGCCAGGATCCAGGTTCACAAGGCCGACGTTGCCTGGGAAGTATGCCCGCAATGTGCCATGTTCACCCGAAGCGCATCATTTCTCGTGCGAATCAATTGTGAATGGAGAATCCCCTTGCAGAAGGTGGTTCGGGGCAGAGCGCACGAGCATCGTAGACGGATGTGCCCATACTTTCTGACCAAGGATCTGACGAGACACGCCTGTCACAAGCTTCAAACCGCGTCCGGAACAACCACGGCATATAAACTTCTTGGGGACGCCGGAGCCCAAATCCCGTCAATCAAGGGGATGGACTCTCCCCACACAGAGGTGTTCTGTGCCGAGATCGACTTGGCGTTGACTGTTCTCGAGCAACCTGTCTATGAACTGCCCGCGACTTATCCTGCTACAGCCGCGCGTTGTAGTGTTAGCACAAAAGTTTGCCAGCTTTCTGAAACTTGATATCAGACTGGGTCTCCCGTGTCTTTGTCCGCGAAGTGGCACTGCGTAAGCGTTCACAAGCAGGGCATCGGGCGAGGAAGGTTCAGAGATGCGCTCAACTGCGGGGCGCACTACTGCTTGCGTGCATGCTGGCAGATTGACGGCCACTTATGATCAAGGCGGAACAGAGGAATAAGGGCGCGAAGGATGGGCGTGCATGTTTGACTTCCTGCCGTCTTCCGACCTCGCCCGTGACCATCTTCCAAGGGCCCGTCTGTGAAAGCTCGGAAAGTCCGCGATTCAAGTCTGTCATTACAATATTCGTCGGTGTGGCCAGGTCGTCTGGAAGTTGCTTGCGATGGTAGACAACTTTTGCTTCTGCGTCACCGTCGTCGTGTATCGGCCGTTCTCAACGACAACGGCTGACCGATGGTCCAGATGGACGCGGACCACGATCAAGCAGGACAAGGATGCTGAGATCAAGCTATGGAGTCCGATCTTAGCCAGCCATGCAGCCATGCTTAGCCAGCTGACGATCTGGCAAAACATGGCGAGCAGCGGGAACGATTCGTCGGTTGTTGCAGAAAGGTGAGATCGAAAGCAGACACACACAAGACGGCGGCGCGAACACGGCACGGTAGCGCGGTGGACATGCATACGAGACAGGGAACAAATCGTGGTGACAAAGGGTAGATGATCCTCAGTAGAAAGTTAGAAGCAGTAATGCATGTGTGGAAGGTGAAAGCGAACACGAAGTCACGTGCGGGATGCTGCGATTGTTGCTGGGCCGCCGAGTTGGAGAAGCAAGGCGAGGCGAGGCTGGGCTGGGCTGGGGCTGGTTTCTGTCCTGGGAATCAGACATCTTCGTTTGTCTGCCACCCTCCCTCGATAACGCCTTCACGATCACCACACTCGCTTTCTTCATTCCGCATCTGACTTCGCTCAACCCTTCGCTTACGCCATCTGCTCGCCGTCTCGTCGTCCGTGAAAGGCAGCCCACGACTCGCCCCCCCCCCTGAATGAGTATTTGATCATCGAAACCCTGCGGCCGCCTCGGGCGCATCTCGCTTGTTATCTGGAACAAGAGGAAATCCGGACATCATGTCTGGGTTTGGGGACTTCACATGGATCTGCCAGCGGACGCCATTCCCAGTCTGCGGCGTCGTCGGGCCTGTGTCCCCTCTCAGTGGGGAGACTGGCATCGATTCAACATGCTACGCCCGAAGCGTTGAAGTCGCAAACACCACCATTTTCGAAATGGCCACATGTGTCATACACATCATCGCTCTGGTCATGACCGTCATCATGATCATGCATGTTCGCAGCAAATTCACGGCTGTCGGTAAGTTCAATCGCTGCAGCGCTCTGGCGCTTCGTTAACCAGATATCCTGCAGGCCGCAAAGAGATTACACTTTTCTTCTACGTATACATCGCTTTGACCATCGATTCTTTGATTCTAGATTCCGGCGTCGTCCCACCAACATCGGGCGCCTTTCCATACTTTGTCGCCATACAGAACGGCTTGACCAGCGCTCTCTGCACGTGTCTGCTGACCAACGGCTTTGTCGGTTTCCAACTCTACGAAGACGGCACATCTCAGTCCATGTGGACGCTTCGGGGTTGCACTGCGGTCATGTTCATCGTCTGTGGCGCCGTGTCCATTCTGACTTTCGAAGACAAGGCCGGCTTGAGCCCGACAAACACCACTGGTCTGTTTGTCGTCTTGTTCCTGATCAATGCCGTCTTCCTCCTCATATACGTGGTCATGCAGCTGATCCTGGTCGCAAACACCCTGCAAGATCGCTGGCCGCTAGGAGACATCCTGTTCGGCATCTTCTTCTTCGTGGCTGGCCAGCTGATCGTGTACGTTTTCGGCGACCAGATCTGCCAAGGAGCTAATCACTACCTGGATGGGCTCGTTTTCGCAACATGCTGCAACCTCCTTGCAGTCATGATGGTGTACAAGTACTGGGATTCAATCACCAAGGAGGATCTAGAGTTTTCGGTGGGCACAAAACAGGGTAATTGGGATGTAAAGGAACCATACTCTGATAGCGGGGACCGCACGACGACGTACTACGACGATCCCTCCACATTTTCGGGCTCGGTAGCGCAACGGCAGTCGACGTACGGAGATCGTCGACACTCATCGGTGTATGGAGGCGGCTACTGAGTCTGCAAACTTGAATTGGGCATCGTTGCGGCACAGCAGGCTTCGAGGCCGTTGCCAGACTATGAATGATCTACGAAAACAAATCGACTTGGGCTAGCGAGGAGTTTGGATATGCATATTGTACGAATACATCTCGGAGCTTTTGCTTTTCACCAAAAGGCATCGTTAACTGGCATGATACGTGGGTGCAGTTTTGACAATTAAAAGTACTAGCGTCTCATCATTTGAGCATGGAAATAAAGTGGGAGGAATTTGCCTTCAATTCAGTAACCAACACTTTGATCTGGCTTCACATCACAACAACTACCATCGTCGCTGTGACTGTTCCGCCGGACTATTAGTATTGCTCGTGCACGTCATTGTGGAGGCTGTCGGAGGTCGCAGGATATGAGGCAGATTTGGCGCTGGCATTCTGTATGCGAGCACATTAGATCGCCCGCAAACAATGCTGTCTAGCACGCGAACTCCTTCACAGCATTGCAAGGCTGTATGCCCCGCGGTGTATCAAAGCTGTGCTGCAGATACCTGTGAGTCTGGCAGCTTGCACGGATACATACAGGATGAGCAGCACGGACGCCTGCCAAGCAGTGATGGTTCCATGTTTGCTGAACTCCAGGCTCGTGCATGAGCCTCGCATCTGTTACCTGAACTACACGACATGCCACGAATCCATAATGTGAGTTGCCGGATGTGGCGACAGCACGCTGCAGTCAAGCGATGCGTCCGCAGTTGTCTCTTCAACTCAGCCTTGAGTCCCGCAATGAGACTGGCGCAGACACGGGTTAAAAACTCTAATTTTCAACCTGTATCGCCAAGAGTTTTGGCCACGAGTCCTTCGTCATCGTCCAGGTGGCGAGTGTCAGGTATCGTATCCTAAAGATCAGACGCGCACGCATGCCAGCCAAGCTCGTGGTTGTGCTAAACCGCATCGCTGGAGAAAATCATTTTTGCGCTGTTTGCGAATAACCTCTTTTCTGATTCGCCACCGACAGGGATCGGACCAATACTGAGCCTGATCGCCCGGCCAGCGAGCCAACCACATCAATAAGGTCATCACGAGAGACCTTGAACCACTACTCGTGCCCTTCTGTAGCGTGAGCACCACAAGCTTAGCACGAGCCGCTAGGACTCAGACCGAAGCCGGGATCTTCGCCGTTCTTCCGACTACGCTAGCTTGCCAACCGCTGGGCGGGCAGGACGACCCTCTGCTATGTGTGATCTTTGGAGGACGTCCCAGGTCGAAGTGATTCCTGATGCCGTTATTTTCGGGGCAAACCCCGGAGCATCAACTCGCAAATGCCATTGAGGTCTCTGCTGCTTCGTGGACAGAGGTGAAGCGTCTGCCTTGGGTCGAGTCGCTGGACCACGATCCGCGGCCGAGCCTGATATTGGACTTGAATTTAGTCGACTTCGAAAATGGTGTCTGGGGCCGTCTCTATACCAATGAGGCGTATCAAGCGATACCCAAGGCGTCTCTCAAATTTCGCTTTGACAAAAGGGACGAAAAACGGGCATTTACTGGCTCTACCAGAATGCAGGACTGGATCTTCGGCTCGGTCCCGTCGGGCACAGATCCGACCCCGACCGCAATAGAAGACGGCTGGATCGTCAGTAGAGTCACTATTCGAGGAAGATGGAGGCTAATTCAAGGCATCAACCTACAGAGCCTTGAGCAGCCACGCCCCGAGCAGATTGTCCTACCCGTGCCAGTAGCAATGCCCGGCATCTCAGATGGGTTGAAAACTCCCACCCCCATTTCAAATTTGAAGAGTCCTGCCTCTCCCGGCGGAATCGCGCTCTCGCGGTCCGTGTCGGGAACCCGCAGCCCGCGAATTAATCCGGTGGATGAGCTCCATCGCCACCCGGTGCTAAAATGTGCGGACTGGTCCCAATCCTCTCTGGGGGCTCCAGAGACGTGGCCTCGATGGATGCAACAACTAATCGCCACTGTCCTCAGTGATCCTGACCCCACCTTGGTCATCTTCCAGGACCGGGCAGTGGTTTACAACGACGCCGTGATACCGTTGATCAGCGCCAAACACCCTTCAGCACTTGGTAGCGACGCAGCTCTGGCATTTGAGGAATTATGGCCGTTCTTAGAACCGGTCGTCGACAACGTCAAAGTCACGTTCAAACACAAGAAGATCGAAAAAATGGCTCTGCCGATGGATAGAAGGGGTTATCTTGAGGAGACTCACTGGACGTTTACTCTGCTGCCTTTGTTCAACGACCAGGGTGTATGCGTGGGTGTGATCGATCGTTTTAGTGAAGTAACCTCGAGCGTTATGGCCGCTCGACGCCTCGATCAGCTCAACTTGATTGGGGAGAGGACAGCCGAGGCCGCGACTCTGGAAGAGCTGTGGTGCAAGATCATAGAAGTGATGGAACTGTAAGAACATGGCTCTCCTACAGGTTTACCGATCCAGTATATGTTAACAGCCGCAGGCATCCGACAGACCATCCGTATGCGATGATCTACGCTGTTGAAGATGAGCGAGGCAGAATACCGACTGTATCATCAAGCTTCAAGGACTGGTCTCGGTTAAGCTGCATCCTGAAAGAGTCGGTCGGGATTAATGCAACGCTTCCCCGGTTTTCTAGATTCAAATTATCAGCTGAAAGCCACTTTTTGGTAAAAGTGCTTAGAGAGGCTTTGAACGAAGGGAAAGTTTCAATATTGAAAGCCTCGGACGGCACACTGCCGCAAGAGCTCCAACTGACAATCCCTGGTCGAGGCCACGACGACGAAGTGAACGCTGTCGTGGTATACCCAATCAAGCTTGGGGCTGACAAGGCAGTCGCAATACTTATCAAGGCACTGAATCCTCGTCGGCCGCTTGACGGAGACCATTTGGCATTTGCAAAGCTTACGTCAAGAAGGTTTCATGATTCGTTTGCAAGGGTGTTCTTACCAGTCGAAGAGCGCCATTTCCGTGCCGAGGTCGAGCAAGCGGCAATGGAGCATTCAAATCTTGCACAGCAACTCCTCTTTCGAACACGGCAAGCCGAAGATGAAGCCGCTGCCTTTACTAAGCTCGCCGAGAACGCACCAATTGGAATGTACATGTACTCACCGGAAGGCTTCCCAATTTACATCAACGACTATTACTTCGAAATGACGGGGCTGGAGCACGAAGGCTTTACAAAGTTTACCTGGGTGAACGGAATTCATCCCGACGATAGAGAGGCGCTCATGGGACATTGGCACCGGCTGTACGACGAGAAGGCCGCTGCAACCTTTGAATTTCGGATGAACAAATCTTATATAACAACGGGTCAAGACGGGACAGAGGTAGCAACAGACGCATGGGCGTTGGCCTCTGCATTTCCTCAACTCGACTCAGATGACCAGGTCATCAATATCGTGGGATGGCAGATCGACATCAGCTCTCAAAAGTGGGCGGAAGCCTTACAAAAGGAGCGCCTGAAGGACGCTCTCGAAAGCCGAGCACAGGCACACCGGTTCATTGACATGGTCAGCCATGAGTGCAGGAACCCACTTAGTGCCATCCTGCAATTGGCCGACGGCATATTGACGTCGCTCAGCGCAGTCGAAACCTCTTCCAGCATGCAGCAGGAATTTTTGCGTGAAGCGATCGAGACGGTCCAGGATTCCGCACAAACAATTGTTCTCTGTGCACAACATCAGAAGAGGATCGTCGACGACATTCTCACCGTTTCTAAGCTTGACGGCAATCACTTGATCATCACACCAGACAGGGCAGATCCCGTGGCGCTCGTTCATCGCGTCTTGAAGATGTATGATGCCGAGCTGGACTCGGACTCGATCAAAAGCGAGGTTGTTATTCTTCCAGGTTACCGAAATCTCGGCATCGACCATGTCCTCTTGGATCCGAGCCGTACTCTGCAGGTGCTCATCAACCTCGTTACGAACGCCATCAAGTTTACAGCTCCGTCGAAAAAGCGCACGGTCGCCGTTCAGATTGATGCATCGAGACGACGGCCCGCCATGGGCCTTGGCGACACAACGTTTGTACCTCAACGCACCGCTCGTCTCTCTCCCACTGCAACACATCCCGACTGGTCTACTGGACGTGATCTGTACATTCAGTTCGCCGTACAAGACACTGGTCGTGGTATGAGCCCAGCAGAGATCAAGAAACTCTTCGAACGCTTTACACAGGCATCGCCACGTACACACATCAAGTACGGTGGAAGCGGTCTGGGCCTCTTCATTTCTCGGCAGCTTACCGAGCTGCAAGGTGGTCAGATTGGTGTTTCTTCGAAGCTGGGCTCTGGAAGTACATTTGCTTTCTACATTCTCGCACGCACGTCCGCCGATCCCCATAAGACGTCGCTGACGCCGGTCTACACGCCAGGACCCGCAAGCAATGGCAGCGAGGGTCAAAGCACAGAATACCCGTTCCCGCAAGTCCCTGGTCAGACACCAACCAGTGCCGCGAGTCTGGGGCCGTCTGACACGGGCACATCCACAACTTCGCCTACACCAATTGCTGCCACTGCTTCGCTGCTGTCTCCGCCACCGGCAGCCGCAGCTGTCCTCCCACCTGACCTGCACGTTCTTGTGGTAGAAGACAACATTATCAATCAAAAAGTGATGGCCAAACAGCTTAGGAGTCTTGGCTGCACTGTGCATGTCGCCAACCACGGAGGCGAGGCTCTCGAATTCCTCAAACGCAGCGTCTTTGCCGTCTTCCCACCGTTCGTCTGTGGCGAACAAGACCACAAACTCGACATCATCCTCATGGACATTGAGATGCCAGTCATGGACGGCATGACGTGCGTGCGTGAGATACGGGGTATGGAAAGAAGGGGCGAGCTGAACGGGCACGTACCCGTGATTGCGGTCACGGCAAATGTCAGAGATGCGCAGCAGGCGGATGCGACCAGGGAAGGAATGGATCAGGTTGTGACTAAGCCATTCCGGATCCCAGAATTGGTGCCCAAGATGCTTGAGCTGGTTGCTTCTGCAAAGGGACGGAAATGAGAGCTGACGGGTACTTTGGACGAACGGTATGGCATAATGGTAATATGCTCAGCATTGAGCTGGAGGGTCTTAATGAAGCTGCTGGTCAAGATTGGATAATGAAGCTACGAGAAAGCTCGAAAAGCGCCCGTTAGGAGTCAGAGCACAAAGCGATGGCTGCCGATTGGTCGGGTCACAGCTCGATGGTAGCTGCGCTGCGAGCCCATCTAGACTCTAATTGTCCTGTGACGTGAGTAAGCCGCTCATGGCTGGCCGAAGCCGGTGAGCGAAGCGACGTGACATGGAGAAGATACCTTCGTTGAGCGCCTTGTGATACGTCACGCCAATACCTCCAAAGCAGACCAGGACTCGACCCAACGCCTTTCTGCAGAGGTTTCTGGTTGCGTCCAGTAGTGCAGTAGTGCAGTAGTGCAGTAGTACGAAAGGGCTCCAAGTCAGGACTCAAACTTGCCGAATTGGGGAAAGTGGCTGTTGTGACTGTGGAGCTGGTGACATCCGTTGCCTAGCTATGCACTCTCTGCGTATCACAGGGCGCGAGACAAGGGCTGAGTCCTGTTCTATCGAGGTAGGCACCGTAGCAAATCGTGACTCAAAGTCTGCAGCTATAAGACGCATCATCCGGGCCTCGCGAACCCTTCTGAAACCTCTCACAGCTTTTCAGAGAGCATCGGACGAGTCAGTGTTCGACCCAGCAAAATATCCCAGTCCACGCGCCCAGAAAATTCCCAACGCACTTCATACAAAATGAAGGCCACGCTTCTCTCCGTGCTGGCTCTCCCCGCCCTCTCACTCGCCGCCGGCTGCAACGACGACGACGAATACTGCCGGCTGACTGCCGAAGGCTGGAAACCCGCCGCTGCCAGCTACCTCGCCACCGCCCGGATCCTCTCCACGGACGCCCTGCAAAAGTTCTCCCAGGCCATCAACACCGCGGACTTTACGATCCCTTCCGCGCTGAGCGCCGCCGCCACCGCGGCCGCGGCGTTCGAGTCGGTCACGGGCGGCGACAGGCCCGTCGAATACACCCTCCTGAACGCCGAGATTTCGCAACTGCCCGCGGACGCGCGACAGCCGGCGCAGAGCATCGTGGCGCAGGCGCTCGCGCTGCAGAACGGTGCTGTTGCGCCGAGGCCGACGGATGTGGCTTTCGTGGCAGGCGCCGCTGCTGTTGTTGGTGTCGCCGGTCTTGTGCTGTGAAGGGGGCCTAGACATGACATGGAAAAATGATGAACAGAGGAGAGAGTCATTTGATATGAGAAAACATGGTCTTGTTATCGATAGCATGCATGTCGGTTATCATGCACGATATAATGGAATTGTACGATTGATGAACCTGAGAGACCCCTGCTGCTGCTAGCCTAGAGGAATGAGCATTGGCGATGAGAGCCAGAGACTATCATGTTGATGTGCAAAGTCACTTTCGCAGTCGCAGTCGCAGGCACAGAAACTCGTAGGAGGCAAGATGATGGTCATAGCTCCGTGCTTCGTACAGTAGAATATCGCGGGACAAATAAGCTGTTCGTGGTTGGCCGGCGCGGTAGCAAGTTTTGCCGAGCAGCTCACTTCGACTGCACCATTCGAGATCCGTGACCTCAATACAGCAGCACTCTCCACTCAATTTCGCTTCACTCCCTTCCATTGACGACTACTCATATCTTCCTTCCGTGAGTAGTCAGCAACATGGCCAACTTAGCCAAGCACATGGGCAAAAAGATTGCTGAGGTTCCCGGAGGGCTAGTCGGCGTCGAGAAGGTACCTTAGCACAAAACACACACCTCCAAGACTTTCTCGAAGCATTCCCGCTGACTTGGACCCAGAAATACACGGTCCAATCCCACGGTATCTGGGAGCGCATACGCCGCGCCTTCGCCGTCGACCCCGAACGCTCCAACGGCGTCCCTCTGAACCCTCAATTCCGCAACCCGACACCGGGCGGCAACGACCCGGCAAGCTACACGGATCCCGTCACGGTGCCCGCGGGCGACATTGCCGAGAACCCGTACTGGAAGCGAGACGTGCGCAGGTCGTACCCGAAGCTGAGCGTGATCGGGCAGGGCGACGTGGTGGGACTGTTGCAGTTGGGAAGCAAGGCGAATCCGAGGGCCGACGTGCCGTTGATCGGCGAAGCGGGCACGAAGCAGTTGGTTGCGACTAAAGAGGAGGGTGAGAAGGGACTGGCTGCGTACTTCAGCAAGGATGCAAAGGCCGTAGGGACAGCGGTATTGGGTCCCGATGGGTTACCACCTACGCCGACGGGGCATTTCGTGAAGGATTCCAAGGGACAGCGGCCTTATAACTTGGAGGGTGATATCTATGGCCCAGAGTAAGTACTGGCGGTTTTGAGAGACTACGTGATGGTAGATGCTGACTTCCTCCACAGGTACCCTTGCAGAGCTTTCGCATAGAGACGAGGCATTGACGGAAATGACTGTACATATGTCTCTTTTGTCGCATTAGCAAGCATTGAATTTAAATCCAATCCAACGACCTCGGCCTGCCTGGAAGCCTCACATTACTTGTGGCTGACGACGTTCCGATCGTTTGGTTGCAGCGTCTGAGTGACAATCAGCCATATATATGCATATTCAGGGCGATCAATGATTCAGGGGCTCGGACCAGCTACAATGTGTCCAGATAGCGGAGCGTGAAAGCTGCCTACGGTATACAAGAAGCGGGCTTGGCGGGGTGGGCACCTAGAGCTTTGCTCATAACTTTTGACCTGGCATAGTACCTAGATCCCCAGCGACCACTCCTCGATACTTAGGTCAGCTGCTTGGATATGCACGCCCAATCTCTCGTCACAAAGCATGTTTGGCCTTTAGTGGATTCGAGCCGACGACACCGGGCAACCGGCAGCAGTTGTGTGCGTGAAGCACGGTGTTAGCTCGCTAGATGCTAGGCCACGGGGTCCTCTAATTACGGTCGTTCCTATTTCTTCGGCATCGTATATCCAAAGCATGATGACAAGAGACAATCTCTCAGGGCAAAAGAAGGATGGTCACCTGCCCGGACAGCTGGACATGGTATTCGCGTGTTCGATCTGCGGTTCAACCTTACCTGAGGTCTACTCTAGCACAGACACCTCGGAGCTCCTCAAAGATGGATCCGTGAAACAGATCGTGGATGGTCGAGAGCAAATCGACGGCACTGTCAACTTAATGTGGGCTGCCGACTGTGGGCATGTTCTGTGTCGAGACTGCCTTGGAAGCAACAGTGAGATTAATCGCAAATGTGTGCCAAGTTCTTTTGCTGAAAGCATTCTAGCCTTCGACATCCATGCTCAGGATGCAGTGCCGGAAGTGCGATGCCCGTCCTGTCCAGGACTCGATCGGAAGGTCAAGCTATATTTCATCAGGGGGTATCAGAAGGCCCAACGGCACGAGCGCCTCCCAGACGGCATTTTCAAGAGCTTCGAAGATGTGGCAAGGGACCCTTCGGTCATGGTTCCGGAATCTATCAGAGTGCGCCCAGCGGCTTTCTTCCTGGTTCTCAGGCTGTACTGACATGTTCAGTTTCAATTCGTGCAGATCAGGCACTACGGTTTGCTGACTACGAAAGATCTTT
This sequence comes from Cyanodermella asteris, assembly GCA_900618795.1. NCBI lineage: Eukaryota > Fungi > Ascomycota > Lecanoromycetes > Ostropales > Stictidaceae > Cyanodermella > Cyanodermella asteris. Next base: position 968,045 of record UYJD01000011.1, read on the forward strand.
ACGCTGTCCAAAGAGAGTTGCGACAGACAGACAAACGCGAGGCCAAGATGAAGAAACAGATGGACACTCAAACGCAAGAGATAGCACAATTGAGAGAAGAGCTGGCGACGCAGACTCGCGATATGGACGACTTACGAAACCGGAACGATCAGCTCAAAACCTCGATCAAGGGAGCTACCGATCTGGTTCTGTAAGTCAACTTGGATCCGAGCAGGACGATTCCGAGCTGACGCAGACAGAGCCCTGAACGAAGCAGCCTCACAATTGGAGCAATTGGGCTTCGGAGTCTCAAGAGTCCACGATGTACTCCAGCCCTTTCGGCAGCACGTCCCTCAAGTACAGCCGAAACCGACCTTCATTGACATACCAGCTCGTCCAGCTATCCAGGCGCCGACTCCGCGGCCTAGCCTCAAAAGACCAGCGCCTTCACCCATAACAATGCCGTCAGCGAGCGGACAATATACAAGATCTTCCTTTAGCACCACTACGCCGCGACAAACAGACCTTGGCTTTCGTTCAAAGATACCGGATACGTCTTCCGGGGTGTTTGACAGAGTTCTGAGGTCGAATCAAATGTCTCGGCCATCATCGTATACTGGGCAAAACCAGGGCGTGGCAGCGGTGGAAGACTACGGCTCGCTCACCATGGCCCAACCAGTACCTCAGCGTTCCACGCCATCGAACCCGTTTCTCAAAAAGCCTCAGTCACGGCAGACAAGCTATGAGCACCAAGCACCTCCTTCAACACACCATACGGTCAACGGAGCCGCGATGCTTGGCACCGGGGTTCAGAGATTGACGCTTACTCCAAGATTGAAGAGCAGCCCAGCGCGTACAAACTTTCCCATGATGCATCGCGATCCATTTGTGTCTCATCCGACACAGGCAGCTCAATCGCTATACGGCCACGCAAACGCTATGGATGTTGACGCAGACTGTGCATGGACGGCGCCCCAGCGTTCTCCAGCAACGCCTATTCCTACTAGCCACTTCGTCAGACAAGCGAACCTGCACGGGTTCAGTTCTTCCAGCTCATCTCCGCACTGGCAAGACAATCGCGACGGGTACGCCCCTGCGACCAAGAAGCCTCGAGTGGAGCAATTTCATTATCAGGCTCCGGACGACCAGCGGCAGATGCCACCGCCACCTGTACCGATATCACGGCAGCAGCCGTTTCGCACACCGAGAAATCGAGCAAACATAGTGGCACTAGGAGGCGGTACAGTGTGTCAGGATTATGGAAGCGGACGTTTCTGATCGTGCATCGTATTACTGCTTTCAGTTGGACGTTTTCCAATATACCAATTGCCCTTTTCCGTGAGAATATACAGCGCATTGCGCTTGCAAGCCGATATCAGAAACGTGGTTCGCAAAATTCCATGCTTTTAGTGAATCAACTGCCACTTTGGTGCACTTTGAGCTCATGGCGAAATCGAGACTTTATCCGACAACGCTGCAATCAAGCATCGCCTTACTCGACCTCCTTTGGGTCTTTACCATCTTCCTCAACCTTCTCCTCTGCCTTGCTTGGTGGGTCACCTCCGCTAGCCTTGGGCGCGGCGTCGGAGGTGCCGACCAGTTTTTTGACCACCTCAATCGTGTCCTTGGGTCCGCCTGGCTGGGCCGCAAGGACCTTGCCGGATTTGTCGACAACAAAGACGCCGCGAGTAGTGCCAGAGGGCGCTTTCTTGAGACCGACTGCGCTGATCAATGTCCCTGCAGTGTCGCAGATGAGCGAATACGGCAGGTTTTGCTTGGTCTTGAAGTTAGTGTTAGCTTTGGGCGAATCGCGACTGAGTCCGAAAATGGAAAATCCGGTGCTTGTGAGCTCGTCAAAGGAGTCTCGCGCGAGACAGACCTGGGTCGTACAACCTGGAGTAGATGCCTTTGGGTAGGCAAGCAGTACAACGCCGTTCTTGCTGTCGTCGACAAGCTGCTTCAAGGTTGTATCCTCGCCGTCGTTGGTCTGAATGCTACCTCCGAAGCCGTCGAGCTCAATCGTCTCTCCGACCTTTGGCGCGCCCCTCGCAGGCGCCGCTGCAGCGCTCTTTGCTGCGGGTGCTTTGGCTTTACTGACGCTGGCCTTGCTCGTGCTAGCTCTATTGGCACCAGCCTTGCTCGAGCTTCGCGATGCCGCCTTTTTGGCGGCTGGAGCTGGAGCTGGCTCAGCCGGGTCCTTGCGCTTGCGCAATTCGACGGGCATGTTGATGCGAGCGAAAAAGAACGCGTTTCAATGGTGCTATGGGTGTTCCGAATCAATTCTGCCCGAGAATTGATCAATTCGTGTAAGAATCAACGCGATCGGACGCGACTCTGGGATGATAGCTGGACAATGCGATTCACCACGAGTGAGCAGGAGCTGAGTAGAAGGGCTTCATTTCCGCTTAAGCAGCAAGCACGTGATGAGCGATTTCAGTGTTACAGATGACTCAGCCATCATATTATCAGTTCAGTCTAGTACGAACGTATGCAAGTGCTGCTCGGCGTCGATAAACGCTCAGTCGCTGCGTCAAGGTCGGTAAGCGCAGTTAAAGCGCGCCGGCGGACGAAGTAATTAAACCCGCGCAGACGGCCGTCTCTCAACAACCGTCCAACCGTCCAACCTCATCAGCCCGTACCCAGCATGCTTGACACGTGTTTAGTGGACAATCCAAACGCCACACGCCTATCGATAGTGCTCATTGCGCAGTCTTTCCAGCACTGTCTCAGGGATCTGGGTGATGCTCTACGGTGGCTGTTCACACCCAGCCCTGCCGGCGCGTCTGGCCACCATCAACCTACCTGCACCTTCCATGCAATCGAAAACTCTCCCAGCTTGCAGAACAACAACACACAATCCAGCAAGGTTCCAGCGACCTCATACCGATAGAGAATCTACGGTGGCCTGCCACCAAACGGACAAAGTTCCGTCAGTGCCAGCCTTTATGACCGCATCGTGCATGACCGGCCTCGGGACTGTCCACCCAACTGCCACGTCTATCCAGGCACTCAGTCAAGACCTGCATGACCTGGTCTAGAGAAACGGCGACTTTACACCTCGGTAGTCGTGGTTCAAGCAGCCGGGTCGAGCACTGCTCAGGCAGGTACTTCTCTTGCCTTGATCTCCAGACAACGATCTTCCCCTACGTCTCGAGAGCCGACTTTTGGCACGTACCTGTGATCTCCTCGTCAACTTACCGCGAAATCGATGTTTGTTTGCGCATACGGCAGGTAAGTGCGTTGAAATACAGGTGCTTTGTTTTCTGCAAATCGAGATGGGAATCCGCTCGGCTGAATTAACCTATATGACAAAGGATACCGAAACCAGCCATGGCCATTTTGCTATCTTTTTTCTGACCGCTTGATTATTCCAAATTTCTCGCTACGCTTTTCCTGGATTGGAGTATGTTGGTACAAAGGATCTTTGTCTCGTCTCCGAAAAACGTTCTCGAAGCGCTGTCACGGGGTCAGCCCAAATATAGTTGATCATCATGGTCGCGCACGCACGACCCCTTACTGCTGCTGTCGAAGGATCTGTCTAGAAAGGGGCTGGATGGATTCGGTCCTTCGGTCGCCTCCTTCCAACATGCAAGGAGATCGCGACCTGGGCCTGCCACACGATCCAGCATGAGTCTTTGTTCCAACCTCATATAGGCTCTGACTTCCCATGAGCTTCCGCAGTGCTCGCCGTTCTTGCTCTCTGGTCGTCTTCAGTTCAACTCCTTGACTGTATTGCTACTTGTATTGTTAGACTTCTTGTCGGCGCTCGCATTTCACCGTGCGTTCGCGATTCGCGTAACGATCCAAGATGTATCTTCCATTGTCTTCACTGTCTTCTGCTCTTCCGCTATTGGGGTCATTGGCATCTAGGAGTCACAACAAGTTCCTTGACGCTGCGAGTGCAGCCGCAGACACACTCAACAACAAATGGTACGACGGCAACACCGGACTCTGGGACGGGATGTGGTGGCAGAGTGGCAATACCGTCGCAACGCTCGCAGACTTGGCCCTGTTGACGCAGACCTCGGACAACCAGCGTGCGAACCTACAGTACTTCTACCGCAAGTCGTTCACGCAGGCACCTAACCAACAAGGCGCATCGAACTACATCAACGGCTACTACGATGACGAGGGCTGGTGGGCCATGGGCTGGATCCGGGCCTACGATGCGACGAAAAGCCCCGACTACCTGAACATGGCCGTGAGCATCTTCGCAGACATGGTCGGCGGATACAATGCGACCTGCGGAGGCCACTGGTGGAACAAGGGCTACGACCGAGCCCAGGAGAACGACGCAATCGGCAACGAGCTCTTCCTCCAAGTCGCAGCCAGCCTCGCAAACCGCGACACGGCGAGGAAGGACTACTACCTCAACTGGGCCCAGACCGAGTGGGAATGGTTCAAGAACTCCGGCATGATCAACTCTTCCGACATTGTCAACGAAGGCCTGAACCTGAACACGTGCAAGAACAACGGCGGCAACGGCTTCACGTACGTCCAGGGCGTCATCCTCAGCGCCCTGGTGGAGCTGAACTTCGCGTCGCCGGACCAGGGGCTCGTCGACACGGCGCACGACCTGGCGGCCGCGGGCATTTCGAGGCTGGTCACGCCGGACGGCATCTTGTTCGATGTCGGCGACCCGAATTCCGAGGGCGCCATGTTCAAGGGCGCGTTCGTACGGAACCTGATGCAGCTGCAGGCCGCGTCGCCGAAGCAGGCGTACCTCAGGTTCTTCAAGAGGAATGCGGATGCGCTGTTGAGCAAGGCGAGGGGGACGGACGGGACGTATAGCTCCATCTGGCAGGGTCCGTTTAGACCGGATCTGGTCAATGCGGCTTCGCAGACGGCGGCGCTGGACTTGTTGATCGCCGCTGCTGCTGTATCGTGAGAGGTGCAGTTCTGATGTTTAAGAGTATGATGATTAATGAAAATGCGTTGATTCGAAGTGAGACTCGATGATACAGACCAGACAATCATGATGAAGGTGAGAAGCCTCTGGACGGCAACGCTGGCTATAGAATACAATCTGGCTCATTTTGGAACGCACACAAGCGCCGCCAGTGGCCGCGATGTGGGTCTCAGCACTACTGAACTCCCCATATCAGCCTTGTCTGGTGGTTCCGGTGCCAGCCTGATTGGTGAGAAACACGTGGGAAATGCAGAAGAGTCTCCCTACCCTGCATATCGCTTCGCGCTGGTAAACCCCCGCCCGACGAACATTGTCCGTCCCTCATGTAGACAGCTCGGAAGTCCATAAAGGACGCAGTCGTAGCCCAAAGTCGACGCGCGAAGGATGGTCTGTGAGAGATGGCACCACCGAAAGTCACCGAGGACTACTACGACGTTCTCAAAGTAGTCCCCACCGCGACCATCGACGTGATCACCCAATCGTACAAGCGCCTTGCCCGTCAGCTACACCCGGACAAGAACCTCGGGACCAACACCACCGAAGCATTTCAACTGGTAAGGCAAAGCATCTTGCAGTGATGTAATGAAAGTTGCCTCGTTTCAATACCGATTTTTTTTCTCTCTATAAGTGATCGAGAAAACTGACATGATGTACGCTTTCCAAAGCTCTTCCAAGCGTACGAGACTTTGAAGGACGAGAGCAAACGCCGTCTCTACGACGCCAACGACTATCCCGGCATACGGAGCAAGCAGGAATCTCGCCAACGACCAGAGGTCCAGAGCGACGTGACAGTCCTCGCCGAACTTCGACGGTCGAAGCAGGAACGGGCGGCGGCGTGGCACACCAAGAAGAAAGGCCCTCGACTCGACGATTTTCGAGCTCCGACGGGATGTGCGCCGGGTCCAACAAGAAGTCGATAACCTGACCAGCATCGCCGCCGCGGAGCGCGCAGCGGAGGCTGCAAAGAACAGCTTGAGCACATGGCTGCTATCGCCATTCTACAAGAACGTTCCAGAAACCGAGGATGAAACTGCGCGTAAAGACCGCGAGAGACAGAAAAGGATGATGCAGAAAAATCTCAAGGAGCGGAGACTCGACTCGGCCAAGGAGAGGTTGGAGATGAATGAGAAGGCACTCAAGACCGCTCAAAGTCAATTTGATGCCCAGACTTCGTGGGACAACGCGAAGATTCGGCAGATCGAAAACAGGATGGCGGCGGCGGAACAGGCGAGACAAGCTGAAGTACGTCGACAGGCGCAGGAGAAACTGGCGAAGCAGCAGGCGGAGCAGCGAGCGGCATTGGAGCGCCAGTGGGCGGAAGAGGTCCGGGAAGCGAATGAGAAGTCCAGGAGACGGCAAGCTCAAGCAGCAGAGGCAGCGAGAAGACGACAAGCTGAGTTGCGAGCAGCAGCAGAAGAAGAACGAGCGCGTCTGGAGCGAGAGTCCCAGACAAGACGGAGGCAGCGATCCGGTAAGCCTAGGACTACTGATACGAATTTGCGATCAGCTTGCCTTCACCACGGCTGGTGGGATAAAGTACATGGTCGTATGTCGTGTCCGAGGTGCAGCCAGGCTTGGAATTACCTGTTGCAATGTCCCGGCTGCAAGATGCAAGCGTGTCCGAAATGTCAAGCTGAAGTCCGGCCACGCGGTCGTGTGAGAAGAGCCAGAACTCCGAGCCCGGAGCCGATGTACGATTGGTATGACTGATTGAACATGACACGTAGGATAGTTATAGGCATACAAGAATCTGTTTGAATCTCCTTCGCGCAGATAACTCTCTCGAGCGACGACTTTGGTCAGGAGGAGGGGATCGGCTCCAGTTTCGAGAGTGCATCGTGATGACAATCTGCTGGACACCATACTCATACTCATTCGACTGGAAGAGACAGTCCTTGTTGCCAAGGCTCCGTCCGCTTGCCAGGCTCGATTCTTCCAAACTTTGGACGCCACATCGCAAGGAAGGGTTGTAGTGCCATCTCATGATACCAGCGCTTCCAATCTTCATTCTTACCACTTGGTAAGTAAGATCCACCTCGCAGAACGACTTTATAGCCTGCCCTTTCGTACACGCTTCGACCCGTATCGGAAGCAGCTAAGATGGACAGAAAGTTATTCCGTGGTCCAATAAGTAGTCGTTGAATAGTAGGCTGCGGCGGTATTTTTCTGAGTTGTACTACAGCAGGCCCATTCGGACCAGGCCACCGAGTAGGTCACCGCCGGCTGACCCGGGCTCACTCTCAGCCATTTGGCCTGCCCTTGCAGGCTGCATTTCTCAGTTAAACAGTGGCCCAGTCAGCAGTTTGTGTTGCTCAGTGAAAAGCTGGAAATGTCGAGTAAATCCTTAGCAAGTGATGGTCGGGTGTCCTGGCCAGACTCGGAGAGTGATGCAAACAGCACTACATGGAAACGCGTTGGTGCATTATCCCTCGCAGTTCACCTCATCTGTAATTAATTGAATGAATGGAACACAGACGTGAAACGACACGAGAAAGACAGTCCTCGAAGAATGCTATGTTGAAGCATAAACGTCTCGGCTCGAGGTAGTTTCGCTCACGGACATAGCGGGTCGAGCTCAGGCAGCAAGCACGTAGAGTGCATGGAGGTAAACATCGGGCAACCGATTATCAGATCCGAGAGTGGAGCAGTTGCATTTCTCGGCGGCTGGAGATGACGAGTCAGCGCAGGCAGCTTGGCCAGGTGGACGTGGAGGCTGGGATCGATTCCTTGTAGGGAGGGAGTGATGTCGTCTCGGAGCGGCACAATCTTGATCCCTTGACGCGAAAACAGCCTCGACGCGTCTCTACACGTTCACCAGCCGTCCTCCGCCGCGCACTTAAGTACCTCTGCAGCCCGTCTCCTAACTCTGCTGCACCCCTCTACACCCGTCGCGCTCATTGAGATCACTTCCAATTGCATCTTCTCACTGCATCTTCTTTAGCCAGCGTCGCAATGACTACTCACATCACCCCCTCAAAGCAGGTTCGTACCATCTTTGCCACCCTGGCTCTGCGCCGTCGTCTGGGCTGCATGCTGATACTTTGATCTTCAGGCCGCGTCAAACCTCGAGAACTTGAAGATGGAGTCTCCGGTCAAGAAGCTGGATCTTTCAGAGAACAAGGAGAACATCGACTCGACACAGCCTGCGGCCATGCTCGACATCGTGCCCGTCAAGCCCAAGATCCCGGAAGTCGACGTCTCCAAACACGTTCAGGAGAAGCATGCCGTCGCTGAGACCATCAAGAACGACGAAGCCGACGAGCCCCTCCTGCAAGAGAACCCCGGCCGCTTCGTCCTGTTCCCCATCAAATACCACGAGGTAAGTCATCATGTTACGTGACGCGACGCGTAGACGACTTCCCAATTGGGACACTACTTTACTCGGCCAAGGTACTGACAAGGCGCACAGATCTGGCAGATGTACAAGAAGGCCGAGGCTTCTTTCTGGACCGCTGAGGAAATCGATCTGTCAAAGGACTTGCACGACTGGAACAACCGTTTGAACGATGACGAGCGATACTTCATCAGCCACGTTCTTGCTTTCTTCGCCGCATCGGATGGCATTGTCAACGAGAACCTTGTCGAGCGATTCAGCGGTGAAGTTCAGATCCCCGAAGCCCGTTGCTTCTACGGATTCCAGATCATGATGGAGAACATTCACTCCGAGACATACTCTCTACTCATTGACACCTACATCAAGGAGCCCAAGCAGCGAACCTACCTCTTCGACGCCATTGACACCATCCCCTGCATCCGCAAGAAGGCTGACTGGGCCATCAAGTGGATCCAGGACAAGAAGTCTACCTTCGCCATGCGTCTTGTTGCCTTCGCTGCCGTCGAGGGCATCTTCTTCAGCGGTTCCTTTGCTTCCATCTTCTGGTTGAAGAAGCGTGGTCTGATGCCCGGCCTCACCTTCTCCAACGAGCTGATCTCTCGCGATGAGGGTATGCACACCAACTTCGCCTGCTTGCTCTTCTCGCACATGAACAAGCGCCCAGACCCCCAGCTCGTCCGCGACATCATCACCGAGGCTGTCACCATCGAGCAGGAGTTCCTGTCTGATGCTCTTCCCTGTGGTTTGCTCGGCATGAACTCGAAGCTCATGTGCCAGTACATTGAGTTTGTTGCTGACCGTCTTCTGCTTGCCCTCGGCAACACCAAGGTCTACAACGCCACCAACCCCTTCGACTTCATGGAGAACATCTCTCTTGCCGGCAAGACCAACTTCTTCGAGAAGCGTGTCGGCGACTATCAGAAGTCTGGCGTCATGGCTGCTCAGAAGAAGATGCAGGCCCGCGACGCTGCCACTGTTGCCAGTGCCGCCTCGGGTGAGGCTCCCACACCTGCTGCTGAGGAAGATGAAGGACTCAACTTCGATGAAGACTTCTAATCAATTTGTGTTGCGTGGGGTGGCCTACAGATGGATTATGACGCATTGTACAAAAGATATCCTTTCCTTTGTTTCAAGAATACCCGAGGAAGCCTCTCAACAGAAGAGATCAGGGACAGCTGGTAACAGCATGACGACACGGCGTTTGGGAAATGACTTGGTTTATGGGATGATATTTGAGCTGGTAGCAAGCCGGCTTGCGAGGCGACGCGGAGCATGATGGTTTATTGCATTGTGATGCATCAAAGATGGGTAGTTGAATGATAAACATATCACCTGAGTTCTGTTCTCTCGACGCTTTGGTATTAATATACGGCTCGCGATGCAGCTGCAAGTCTACCTCTAGTTTCTCAGGTCGATCGTCATGCTTCTCCGCGCTGTGTTCGACATTGTATCTATGCACGTCGGCGGACCACGTCTGTTGGTAACGCCTTTGTTTCATGGCTCAAAGCATGCCTCCAGCAGGAGCCCGTCTCCCGATCTTGCGACTCTTCTCCCTCACTTCTTATTCTTATTCTTCTTCTTCTTTCCCCCTCCGCCCCCAGCCTTCCCACTCTGCACCGGTGTCCCCGCCCTCGGCGTCGCATCCTGACCCGCCGCCCCCGCCGCACCGGCAGTAGAAGGCCCAGCTTCCGTCTCCGCCTGGCCAGCCACCGGCTCCGTCCCCTCCTCCTCATCCGGCAACGCGGCCATCGTCCTCGCACACCGGCCCAGTCCCGCAATCAGCCGCCCAACCTCGGCCTGCTTGTCCGTCTGATACTTGAGGACCGTCCCGGAGACGGGGTCGTAGGTGCGGAGCGTCAAGACCGCTTTGGGCGCAGCCGGCGCAGCGGCATTGTTAGACGGGGATGCCGTGGTCTGGTTCGAGGAATCTTCGGCGGTCTTGGGTTTCTGGCGCGCGGCGGATTTGGCGGATTTGGCGGTGGGTTTGGGGAGGGTGTATTTTGTGCTTATTTTCGTCTGTTTGTCGGAATTAGCTTGTCAGGTGCGCCGGGGGAGGGGAGGGGACCTTTGCTAGGTAGGATGTACCGTGCTGGGTCGTGCTTTTAGGAGCTGTTTCGATTGCTCAAAGTAGGTGTTCGCGTCCGTGAAGTACACCATGGTGGGCGAGAAATGTGGGAGTGTGAGGGAATGCGGTCCGGGTCGGAATGAAAGCAATGGGGAGGTTGTGTTGGGCTAAATTGGGCCGTATGTGCGCTCGGAACTATCCTGCACGATCACGGTGACATTTTTCTGAGGACGATTCGGGTTCTGTTTTCAGGTAGAGGGCAAGAGGCGAGCGTTCGCGTGACTACTTTGGTTTATGGTGGGCGAAGCGAAACTGCGGCAGGGATACATGAATAGCAGATAATGCGGGGTGAAAGTCCGCCTGCGTGATGTCGCTGAGACCGCTAAACCCGCTAAACCCGCTAAACACCTTTGAGCGAACCCGCTGCAGCGTTGGGATCCTAACCAACTAGCCTGACAAGCTACCTGTTATACCGGATGGAGAGGGATATGGTCTCGTTCCCATGTACAGCCGGTCGAAAATCTAATCTGCTAGGCTTTCATTTCGGACTGAGTCCGGCCGCATTTCTTGTCTTCAAGATTCCTGTGATGGGTTTTATTGACACCGAACGAGCTGTTAATCTCGCGCTACGCGCTCGACGCTTAACGCTCGTTTCTCCCTAAGAAAAATATAAGGTAAAGACCTTATATTCTATTACGGATAAGATCTTATAGTTCTTATAGTTCTTATAGTTCTTATAGTTTTTATAGTTGATTATAGACGATATAATCGTATAAGCTAGCTATA